>BDJD01008135.1:20619-37441 GCA_002564525.1 Rosa multiflora | reverse complement strand
TATGAAGAAGGAAATGAATTAGTTATTGATATGAAAAAGGAAAAGACAATTATTATTTGTCTATCTTTATATAGAAAAGGAAAAGAAAATAAAAAAAATAAAAAAAAAAGATAATACAGCTGTGAGGTTCAAACCTTGGTTTGTTTGAAAAGAGACAAACAGTTTGCCGTTGGAGCAACACGTCTGTTTGTGATTGTCATAGAAAGGAAAATATAAATAGTATATATAACATATATACACAATTAAATTCTTGGAGGCCCCCGAAAACCGGTGGCCTGAGACTGCTGCCTCAGGTGGCAGCCCTCAGGGCCGGCTCTGAAGTTACACAGCACACATTCACGTATGCACTCGTGTCATAACGGATATTTAATGATAATTAAGAGAGTACTAATCATATATGTTCTGTACTTTTTTTTTGTTATAAATTCATTTAATTTACCTTTGCAATTTTCCTAGCTCCTGGACAGCTGATCCTGCATTTATTCAAATATTGTTAAATTTAACAAGTTTTTCTCAATCAGCTAACCTTAACCTTTGATTAGAATATAATTAATGTTCCACGTAATCTTTTACTTCCATACTTGAAATCAAATCCCATATTAATTATTTATAGATTCAATTTTGGGTCCATTAACCTGCATGAATGTCAACCTTTGAGAAAGATTCGTGAAAATATATATAATCATCAATTATCTAAACTTATTTGGAATCTTTATTCAAAAAAAAAAAAAAATTGTAATCTTATATATGTTCCTCCACAAGGCAAAGACAGTTGCCAACTATTTTAACTACTCCTGACAGGGTGCATGGCATGGGGATTTCTAGCTAGAGTATTCTAACCTACTTTCGAATTGATGAACTTTTGCCGTTTTTGGTTAATTTCCGGTAGACAGTATTTGAGCTAATTTAGATTCAATGGTTAGTGATTATATATGAAATTTCCCGTTTTTTATAATATGACCATTACATGGTCACCACGTAACCGCAAGAATACCATGAATTTATTTACCTTTTCCATTTTTCCATCTATATGTCCATCAAATTCCCGTATCTTTTCCAATACCTGAAATTGAACAATCAATTAACACTTAATTAGAAAATAATTTGTTCAAGGTAATTTCCATTAATTTCCATATCTGTATTAAATCAAATCCCATAATATAGACCCACTTTTCGGGATGACATGTAAGACCGTTAACTTAACCATTTTTTAGGACAAATTCATGCAAAAATCCTCGATCTTGAGCTAATTATAATCTTCCTGATGCCTTTACTGCAAAAATTCACTGATGACATTCATACAATCCAAACATAAAGAGAAATAAAGCAACCGAATCTGGGATATCAAAATCATATAGTAATTTAATTCCAATAATAACTGATATTCAAGCATGCTCTGCAAAATCATGTCAGCAAATTCCATTTGACTTCTTTTGCTCTTTCACAGACTATATAAACAAACCCATAGTACCACAAATTAATGTCACAAAAGAAGTTCTCTAATTAGCCATGGCAGCCTTAGCAACAACAGCATTTGCACTCTTCCTTCTTTGTGTCTCTAATTTCTCTTCAGTCTCTGCCAAAGGAGGCTTCACCATTGACCTAATTCACCGCGACTCGCCACGCTCTCCCTTCTACAACCCTGCAGAAACTCCATCCCAACGCTTGGAGAATGCCTTTCGCCGTTCCTTCGGCCGAGTCAGCCATTTTAAGCCAACAACTTCCTCTTCTGTAGCTCAGCCTAACCAGGCCGAGTCCACTATAATCAACAACCGTGGTGAGTACCTCATGGAGTTGGCAATTGGAACACCACCTGTTCCGATCAAGGCCATTGCCGACACCGGCAGTGACCTCATCTGGACCCAGTGCAAGCCTTGTGATGATTGCTACACGCAAACCGATCCTCTTTTCGACCCTTCCAAATCTTCTACTTACAAAACCGTTCCTTGCTCTTCAAACCAATGTACTGAGTTAAATGGCAGGTGCTCCGCCGAGGGGAGTGGTTCGGGTTCGGCTTGCCAATACGAAGTGAACTATGGTGATCAGTCATACACAATCGGAGACATTGCCGTGGACACTCTAACCCTAGCTTCCACTACCGGGAGAAACGTTTCTTTCCCGAAAACAATAATCGGGTGTGGTCACAACAATGATGGAACCTTTGACAAGAAAGGGTCTGGCATAGTTGGGCTTGGAGGTGGTGACGAGTCACTCATTACTCAATTGGGTACTTCTATAGATGGAAAGTTTTCATATTGCTTGATCCCTTTTGCCTCGGAAGGTGACCAAACAAGCAAGTTGAACTTTGGTGACAAAGCTGTGGTTTCCGGATCTGGCGTTCTTTCCACTCCCATTGTCAAAGATCAAAACCGAAAAACCTTCTTCTTCTTGACATTGGAGGCTATAAGCGTCGACAACACAAAAATTCCCTTCTCATCCTCAAGTTCAGGCTCTGGTGAGGGCAACATTATAATCGACTCCGGCACCACACTAACCATACTAGAGCAGTCCTTCTACTCGGAACTAGAAGAAGCAGTTGATAAGGTTATCGGCGGGGAGCGCGTGAGCGACCCTCAGATTGGAATACCTCTTTGCTATAAGGTGAGTCTATCCCAGGATTTGAAGGTCCCAAATATTACCGTACATTTCACCGACGCTGATGTGAAGTTGGAGCAGCAGAACACCTTTGTTAGGGTGAGCGATGAGACTGTGTGCTTTGCCTTTGCTCCGGCGCAGAGTCTTTCGATCTATGGGAACCTGGCCCAAGCGGGTTTCTTGGTGGGATATGACCTTAAGGGCAAGACTGTGTCCTTCAAGCCAAGTGACTGCACCAAGTTCTAATTTGTATTTAAATGTTGCATTTCCTTTCGCTTAGTTAATAAGTAGTGGTGTTCAGTGTCCAGAATAATAAGATTATTGCTTTTCATTTTAGTTGTTATGATCATCCGTTTTAGCATCAGAAGTTCCATTGTACGTACTCGTTCAATTTAATGAAATTCACTTCAAATCTTCTTCTTCTTTTTTCTTCTCTTTGTTCCTAAACAATACTTCTCTATGTTTTTGTTTGCTACATTGCTGGGAAATAGAAGAGTCTGGTGGCACCATGTAATTCACATACATCCAATTGAAATGAATTTGCAAACCACAAATGCTTTGGATACTTGAACTGTTTTCTTCATGCTTAAAACCCTAATTTCAAGAACAATAATATTATGTGAATTAAAATTTGAAGTATTACTTAGAACTCTTCTTATATGTCAGTGCAGCGGCATAACCACTTAAATCAACATTTTTCATTAAATGACGTAGCATCGTAATTTTTTTTTGAAAAGAATAATAATTTCTTATTGAAGATACTCTTCACATGCGAAATTCAACAATAATTCACATAAGAGTTTTTGTCTAGGCATCACTATTCATGGTGATAAAGTCAACATCACTACTCTTCATATAGCTAGGCATCACTATTCTTCATACGCCTATTACTCGACAAACAAAGAAATCATTGGATTCTGTGTATGGAACCAACCCTCAATGTATTACCAAGACTTTTCCTGAGTTGTGAAAGGTTAGTGCAAAATGTAACCCACTCCTAACTATAGACTTAAGAATTAATTAAATACATGATTGAAGCATCAATCCTCAACCGTCGAGTCAGAACTGGACTACTATGGTCTATGTCTCTTTCCCACCTTTTGGGTTAAGTTTACCAGTCCTTCCTCATCATCTTCTCTCCATTTCACATAATAAAGCTCTTCTCTAGCTTTTGTTTAAGTTTCAATTATTCCATATTAGGCTGTTTGTATATAGTTAGGAGTGGGCTACATTTTGCACTAACCTTTCACATAATAAAGCTCTTCTCTACCTTTTGTTTAAGTTTCAATTATTCCATATTAGGCTGTTTGTATATAGTTAGGAGTGGGCTACATTTTGCACTAACCTTTCACATAATAAAGCTCTTCTCTACCTTTTGTTTAAGTTTCAATTATTCCATATTAGGCTGTTTGTATATAGTTAGGAGTGGGCTACATTTTGCACTAACCTTTCACATAATAAAGCTCTTCTCTACCTTTTGTTTAAGTTTCAATTATTCCATATTAGGCTGTTTGTATATAGTTAGGAGTGGGCTACATTTTGCACTAACCTTTCACATAATAAAGCTCTTCTCTACCTTTTGTTTAAGTTTCAATTATTCCATATTAGGCTGTTTGTATATAGTTAGGAGTGGGCTACATTTTGCACTAACCTTTCACATAATAAAGCTCTTCTCTAGCTTTTGTTTAAGTTTCAATTATTCCATATTAGGCTGTTTGTATATAGTTAGGAGTGGGCTACATTTTGCACTAACCTTTCACATAATAAAGCTCTTCTCTACCTTTTGTTTAAGTTTCAATTATTCCATATTAGGCTGCTGACCAGGGGAACATTTTCACTCTCGGGGTCGTCTATTTTTGGTGTTCAACTGTTAGTTGCGAATTTCTCCAAAAAAAAAAAAATTATATATCATTTTCATCATATATCAGTTGAATTATTTATTATTCAACTTGAATAATGCAATACCGTATATGTTGATGATCTTAATTAAAGGATGGGTAGTGAACTATTCTGATGTGAAAGAAGATCAATGATTATTGGCTTGACCTCAATGCACGAATTTGAATTTATAGAATAGTTGTTCCAATTAATATTCATTTAATATATCTACATGCTGCAGTATAAATGATCGAGATTTCACGAGTTGGAAAGGTAATGGTGATTATTGAGGGCGGAAGGCCATGTCCTTCCTCTTTTTTTTTTTGGGTAAAATAAAGGCAGCAAGAAAGGAAAAAGGGAAAAAAAAATATTTTATTGTTTTCTAATAAAATATTTATTGGGGGGAGGACAATAGACGTCTATTGGGGGGCAATATACATTTTGAATTGATATAATCTTCTCGTTTTTTCTATTTAATCAAAATTTTATTTGTCTAATTTTAAGAAGATTAGTTCCTATTTTCGTAATCTAAACATCTATTGGGTGGCAATAGACGTCTATTGGGAGCAATAGACATTACCCCCCAATAAAGGGCCAATAGACGTCCATTGGGGGCAATAGAGGATTTCAAAAAAGTGCGGTGAGCGGCGGCCGGTGACCGAAATCCGGCTAAGTAGCCTTTGGGATACCCTCCTTAGGGGTCTTTCCGATCGTAAGGAAGGCTGATTAAAAAAAAAATTGTGTAGTAGAGAATAATAGAAGCCCATGAGCTATGTTTGGAGATTTACTTGGAGATTTAAATGTGGTGAGCAACACATGCCGCACGTGACAGGGTTTAAAATGCAACACGAACACATTATAAATACTCTAGCTAAAAAATATAAAGTGATAGTTGTGTGTTCAGTGAGAGGAACATGAGTTATGTAAGTATATAGCAACATCGAGAGGAAACCAGATCTGCATGCACCCTCTGAAAACAGATCGATGTATAGAGGCTGGAATTATATGAGGCGATTATATAAGAAGCAGCAAACATACATTGATATATATATATATATATATATATGTATATGAATATTGATGACTTTGATAAGATGCAAGAGTACAAAAACTTGGGTAAAGCTATGGTATGTTAACATTTCTCATACATAAACTATTTTTACCCCTCTAAGGACTCGATCATGTTATCACTTTGAGGACTAATATTACTATTTTCAGGACTCATATGGTAAACTAATAAAATTTACCACTTTAAGGACTCATGTTGCCACTTTGAGGACTAATATTACTATTTTGAGGACTCATGTGGTAACTAAGAAAATTTATCACTTTAAGGACTCATGTTACTACTTTGAGGACTAATATTACTATTTTGAGGACTCATTTTACCACTTTTAAGGCAGTTGTATGCATGTCATAAGTTAACACATTGTAGAATTTTCCCGAAAACTTAGCTTTGACTAGTTAAATTTACTGCTCGGAGCAAAATCTGTTATCTGGAGTTTCTTTGGAGTGCAATTTTAGCATGGAGAATATAGTTGTTGACTAGTGGGTTTCCAAAGTAGAAGTCTGGGTGTCCACTGGTTGTAGGTCATCGACCCTTTGATCGTAGTGGGGAGAAGTGTTGGTAGATTAATCAGTTCAAATCAACTCAGCTAGCGAATTCCTGCTCTTACCGTAGGCGAGACTAATGAGATACAATTTCTTTTTGTTCCCTCAAACACTTTGGTGAAGACAGAGAATGAGCCATCTTTAAATTGTGGGAATTTTGGTGTAGCGCTAGGTGTTGAACTCGGTGCCATTGGTATCGAGATCACATCCTTCTCCTTTCTTATTATTGTTATTTTTTTTTTTAGGACTCGCTGTTGAATTTAAGCTGATTGAATACATGGTGCAAGATGAGGTCAGCGGTGAGCCCTATTGGGATTTTTAGGCAAAGCCATTCGGATTCCGAGACCGTGATGGGTTTTGTCACCGGAGTCGGTGGATGTGGTGTAAACAGCGACTGAACCACCAAAGGTCATGTTGTGATACTGTGATGGGTACCTTTGCGATACCAAGAGAAAAAAAATCCCATCACGAGAGCAAAGGGTCATTGCAAGACCGAGATGTGCAAGGAAGAGCGACACCGATGAGGTTTCAAGTTCATCGCCGAGAGGAGGTGCTGTACCTTGTGGCCAACTGGCTGTTCCGAGAGAAGATATCGGACTGTGCTGCTGGGATGCAAGATTATTACTGGTTTGTGGGATAGTTGCTGGGAAGCGAAGGCCTTTCCAATCTCGCTATCGAAGACCCAGACTTGAAGGACAGTATTGCCAAAAATCAGTTGGCAAACTCGGTGGTGTATTGCTGCGAGAGCAAGGAAAGCAACTCGGAATTCAATGTGATTGTGTTGGAGCCGACTCACTAGAGGAAGCTGAGATTTTGTTTCTCTTTCCCGGCTGTTTCATACATGAATCCACGATTGGGGGAGGCTTGCAAATGTGATTAATGAAGGAGAGATAAACTCTCTACCAACGTTATGGAGAATGGGTTTTTCTTGTTGGGGGCCAGTGGTCACGACTGAGGCAGTAGTGAGCCATAGAAGTGATCAGAGTTTCTCGACCAAGGAGAGAGAAAAACTGAGATCTTGTTTCTCGCTCCTCAAACATGAACCAGGACGTTAAGCTAGTAGATTGAAGAACTTTGAAGGTGATGGGAGGTGAGTGATGGCAACTTGGAGATTGAGAAGAGAATAGCTTATGCTAATGCTATAACAGAACTGGGACAGAAGAAGAGAAAACTCAGGTGCCTAGATTTGGGTTTCCAGATCAGTTCTGGGCGTTCATGGCGTCGAAGCGTATAATGGATTCCAGCTGTCGCCGGGCTACGTAGAGACTGATTCTAACTCATTGGAGGTGACTGAGCACGTTGGTGGTGGAGGCGAGCTGCGTTATGGTGCTAGAGGCTAGCCATGGAGGAGAGAGAAAATATCAGATCCACTTTCACTCTCAAAGTTCTCTTTGTAAACTGAAACCCAGGAGCTGAATGATTTGATTTTTGATAATAGGTTGTTTTCTGAGCTTGGTTTTCAAAGCCCAGAGCCCTTTGATGTTGAGTTGAGAGAGTGTGAAGGAGGTGAGCTGGTAGAGATCGGTTGTGGAAGAGAGAGAGAATCCCAGATCTACTTTCTCTCTCCTCAAAGCTCTTTGTAAAGTAATCCCCGAAGCTGAAAATTTTGATTCTCATGTGCTGGAGATGAAAATCAAGGAGAATATGTGTAGATAAAGATGTGTGCGGAGAGAAGACACTGGATGCCCGAAAGAAAGTTTTTCAGCTAGATTGTGAAATTGCACCGTGGTGAGCTCGTGGCACCACCGGATGGCTCCTTCTAGCGCCAAATATTTCAGTGGTAGAAATGGGGTTGTGAGAGCTTCCACTTCCGATATCCGATACCTGTCAACCATGAACAGAGGTCAGAGAGAAGACCGGGCTAGCCGGCCTTCGACCCTCTGATGCCTAAGTCAGATACATGTAATAATGTAGACTAGGTAGGAGTAAATGGAGAGTGGTGGCTTACCTTGGATGAGTAGAGAGACCTGTATTTATAGTGTGGGGATGGGCTTGTCACCCCTTTTATTTCCAAAGTGGGACTAGCTATGATCCACCCGATACCACAAGTGTATCGTATCAGCATCATGTTTAGGCGTTATCGGCATCATTTTAAGTAGCTAGCGAGTCTTGTGCTTCTTATGCTTGTGCCTGAGAGGTATCTATACCAAAATGTAGATTTGTATAGTGTTTTGGGTTTGAGGAAACCGAAAATACTATACTTTGAAGCATCACATCTTCTTGGTTGGCATCTAGAAAGCTTGTGGGGGGATTGATTCATCTTGGTTTGGTATTGACACACCAAACCCGTGGGTATTGTGACTTTTTCTCACCATCTTCTCTTTCTTTTTATGATGTATTACTCTTTTACGGCTTTATGTATATTTACATGAGTTGTGAGTAGAATACATTTGGGGCTAGGGTTTAGCCCTAGCCGAATTTGTGTACAAACTATGTAGTTAAATTTAATAGGGATCATGCCATGAATTTCTACTTTGCTAGTTTAATTGTTCATCATATATGCATCTTAGATTTATCGCCTAAAGTTGGTAAGTGTTGATAATTTCATGGAAATATGCTAGCCTTGACAAACTTAGTAATCTAAAGCATGTTGCAAATGTAGAAATGGTAATCTTGTGATAATCAAATAAGGTTGCTTGGGTCCTTACAATTGCACTTATCATGTGGATGTGGCTTACGTGTTCGATAATCAAGGGATCTTAGCTGCATTTAAATATGTCTACTTGTGTCCGATAATCAAGGAATTGGTAGAAACTAAAAAGTTTGTAGGGGAGTTATGTCCGATAATCAAGGTGTAGCTTAAATACATTCGCTAGTATAATTGTTTCTTGGTTACTCGATAATCAAGAGAACCGAGGGGGATTCCATCTTGGCATGAGCATGTTAGATTTGATTACTTAGATTTGGCATAAAGGAGGTTAGGTGTGATGCCTTACAACCTATTTATCTCATTGATCAAAGTCTCTATTATATTTTGTTTTTATTAGCGTAGTTTATTTTTGTGCAACTTAGTTTACTTTATAAATAATTAAAATCAACCGAGCCGATTCACGACTTTACCATTGTAAATATCATTATTGATAGTTTTGGCTTCCAAAGGGCCGAGACTATTAATTTGTAAAAAGATAGACTCGCATGTGTTTTTCTAGGTTTCTTTTCATGGTGATCTAGTTACGGTAGAGTTACTCAATCCCTTGCGTACGATACTCTCACTTTCCCTTTACTAAAACTTGACCTCCTATACTTGGGAGTAGGGCACATCATACACAAATTTGCACATAGTTTTCATACTCATGATGCACCTGACAATTAGAACCTCCTTGTCAGCAGAGCTCAGCAACTTGGACTTCTATCCAACAAGTTTTTTGGTTAGCTTCTCTTTAATATAAGCAAAGATTGCTGTATTGGATTTCCCAACTCTCATAGGCAAACCAAGGTATCTGTCATGCTCATTCACCTTGTTAACTTGCAAGATGTCTGCAATAGAAGTAGCATATTAGGATGCACATTCTTGCTAAAGACCACACTGTAGTTTATTTTTTGTCCAGATGCCAATTCATATAGATTGAGTAATGCATGGTATCTTTGGCACTCCAATTCAGTAGCCGCCCCAAAAAATAAGCTAGCGGTAGTTGGACTCATTTTCAACCCTTGAATGACTTGGCTTTCAACAGAATGTGATATCAGAGTTGAGAGGCCTTCAACACATAAAATAAAGAGGTAAGGTGATAGAAGATTACCTTGCCTTATTCCTCTGGTGGGATTGATGATCTCGGTGGGTTGACCTTTTAGGAGAATAGAATATTGCACTGATGTGACATATATTCTGTATAATAAGCTCTACCCATCTTGTTGCAAACCCAAGTTTAAGAAGCATTGCTCGAACAAATCCCGATTCCAACCTGTCACAGGCCTTGAAAATATCCAATTTCAAGGAGAAAAAAACCTTCTTCTTGCCTCCTCAAATTATGCATAAAGTGAGCAGCCTCAGTAGCCACTAGATTGTTATCTGAGATTAATCATCCTGGGACATGTGCACTTTGTAGGGGAGAAATAATGGATGACAATAATTTTTTTAGTCAATTGGCAACCACTTTAGAAGAAATTTTGTAAATAACATTACATAAGGCTATAGGTCGAAAATGACTAGCTTCCTCTAGCTCCTTTACTTTAGGGATTAAGCAAAGGTGAGTGAGATCAGAGATAGCTTAACTCTCCTTAGTTTGAATAAATTGACTGACTGCAATGCACAAATCAGTACCAACAATGGTCCAAAATTTCTGAAAGAAAAAGTGGGACATACCATTAGGGCTTAGACTCTTGGAAGGGTGCATATGAAAGAGGGTAGCCTTAATTTCTTAATCAGAATATGGAAGCATGAGATCGTGGTTCATATTCACAGTTACTCTCGGTTCCACCACATTGAGGATATTATGCAAAGCTTCTTCTACAATGCCTTCTAACGTGTAGATGCCTGCAAAATATTGGAAAATGATATCATGAATCCATGCAGGGTCAAAACACCAAATACCCTCCTTATTGTTAACTCCTGTGATCAGATTCTTTTGTTTGCGGTTGCAGGCTCTTCTGTGAAAGAAAGAATAATTTCTGTCACATTCTTTCAACCATAGAGCTTTAGATCTTTGTCTCCAATATGTTTCCTGCTGTGCAAGCAAGTTGTTAAGTCTACCATGTAAAACTTTCTGTTCTCATATTGATCAGAGGAGAAGCGTTGTCTCATTAAGTTAGTGAGCTTCTCCTGAATCACTTTCATTTTCTCTTTTTGACCATCAAACACATATTTATGCCAATGCATTAGCTCTTGACCAGTTGCCCCAATTTTCATACCAACCTGTAACATGCCATTACCTGTTAGAGGTTGTGACCATCCTTTTTAAATCACATTGATGCAATTCTAGTGTGCATGCCACATTTCTTGAAATCGAAACCATTTTTGGGCGCGCCACACAATTCTTCTTTTAGCGCTAACTTCCCCCAATAAAGGTGCATGATCTGATTCAATGGGACATAGGGTTAAAACCCTAGAGCATGGATATAGATCACGCCATTGTGGGGAAGCAAAACTCCTGTCTAATCTCTCTTTAGTAAATTTGTTTGACCAGGTGTATCGACTGCCACTGTAACCCATATCATAAAGATCACAATCAGCCATTGTTTGCCTAAAGAGTTGCATTGGTGCCACCACCCGACTTCTCATTATTACCCATAATTTTGTTAAAATCCCCAACCATGATACAAGGGTGAGAGCAAGGCTGAGCAGCTAGGGTTTTGATAAGGTTCCAGGTGCGGTGGCGCTGGCTGCGATGTGCAAAACCATAGATCCTAGTGAATCTCCATATTTCTTTGGTGCCAAGTTGCCCGATCTTTGCATCAATATGATGAGGACCATATGTTTATAATCTAACCGGAGTATCTGCCTTCCAAAAGACAGCCACACCTTGAGATTCATCCTCGCAAGGGTCACTAATACACTCTACGAAACCAAGAGCTATTCTGAGGGATTCAAGTAAACTTGGTTGCGCAAGGGTTTAAGAGAGGAAAATCATGCTAGGGTTTCTCACCTATACCATATTCACTAGAGCCCTTTGAATCTCATGATTGATGATTTCACGACAGTTCCATAGTACGATGTTGGGTTGCAGCATGTTTCCTAGATTGAGGACTGCACACAGCAACGCTTACGGCGGCTAGGATTTGGCCTCACCGCTTAGATCCATTCGACACCATAGTTATTCAACAATGATTCAAATAAATGAACATTGTATAAGGTGTTATAGAGAATTGGATAATTGTATTGTATTCATCTCACCATGAGGTTTATATAGGGTTACATCATGTATACAAAAGGCAATACATAATAGCTATACTAATCAATCGCACATTACAAGTATGTCAATCGCATACATTACGAGTCTGTCAATCGCATACATGAGTCTGTCAACCGCATACATTAAGCAATACCTATTGCATGAATAGTCATTATCATTTACAACACTCCCCCTTGGATTTTCCATGTCAATAGTGTTGCTTCTGTTATCACTACACCAAAAACTGCATCACACGACAGTGAAAAAACGTCGTCTGATTTGAAGACTCACCGTCGTCTATCTCGATGTTGTCTGATGAAAAATCAGACGATGGTGAATTCACCATTGTATGATACAAAATCAGTCGACGTATATTTCTTAACACCGTTGTCCAAGAACTCGACAGATGCCGGACGTACCCATGCGCAGCAGAATTTGCTTTTTTGCCGTTGTGGTTGAGACTTTCATACAACGGTTTTGTAGTATAGATGTTGTGTGATTTAGACTAGAACAACTGAGTTCAAGTCTTTTCTGTTGTATGAGATTAAAACTAGACGACGTTACTTATTAAAATCCATTGTGTGATATCTAGAACTGTGTTGTGTGAATACCCAAATTTTGAATGGATATAAATTAACAGTGAACAATTGGAATACAAATTGAATGCAAACCATCAAATGATCAATATTTGTACCAAAAGCATTGAGGTACATCAATTAATCAAATATTGAATTTAAGGAACATTGTTAAAGCATTCATACATCTCATAGACTAAGAAGCTTTTAAGTTTTCTAGCTAAGTTTTACATGATGAAATAAAATATAGCTTGCTGCATTGCCGGGTGCTCCATGCTTGATCTTCCAATGACTCTTTATAGTTCACCATATAGTTCCAGACACAATTTACAAATGCAATGAAAACAAAAGGGATTATGCCTTACTACATAACAAGCTCTACAGTAATGTTCATTCTTGCATAGCACACTTAAAAGAAGACATATATACTCCTCAAAGTTTTGTATTGCTTGTTTAAAAAAATTATGGAGTCAAGAGAAATTACCTGAAAAACCTACACCAAGTATGCATCAAAAATGAGATTCACTGCGTTGAAAGTTTCCCAAAGCTGATAATTTCATAAAAAAACACACAAAAGGGAGAATCACTCAAAGTTACCTCCATTGGAGAAGATCATAGTGGTACAATAGTTCCATCAAGCTACTGAACCCTAGTGCTTCTCTCCAACACATTTTCTATTACACCCGACCATAATGTAGCACCTCATTTTAGAAGTGAAATCTTAAACATTATGGGGAAATTGAAAAGAAAAATGGAGTGAAAGAACACATGACTCACTACTACACAACTAAGCTAGGGGGGGGGGATAACACATGTTGCTTTAGACTAGCTAAACCAGAGAATATGGAAGTGATGGAGAATAGCAACTGCTCTTGGCATTTATAGCATGCTGTATGCACAAGTTTTTCCTTGATGCAGACAAAGAAATGTTCTCTCCCAGCAAGCTTGTTTCCCCCTGCATCCAACATATATGGTCAAGGCAAGAAAGCGAACAAAGAAAACACACATTATCCACAACATATTTGCAGAATGACATCAATTAATCGAATTACTACAAAAATTTTACTTATGAGAACCGCCGCATTCTAAATGAGCAACAAACAAAATTGAAAAGAAAAATACTAGAGGGTAAGACATAATTGGAATACTAGTGGAGATACATGACAGGATGACAATGATGGCAATTACTAATCTCTATACCCTTATTTCTGTATATTGCAAAAAGAATAGAACTTCAACTTCAAGTACATTGGATTAAGCAAGAAACACATAGGGAGGTTCATGAAAGCCATACCTGAAGCAACAAATCAATATCCCCAGGAAAAGTGGTATTCATATTTAACCTGATTTGGGAGACTCATCAATCTGTCTAAATATTCATCCGTCTTTTGGGGATCAGATTCTGCTTCAAGCATATATCACCATAAAATCTTTCTACTCATACATCAAAAATTGATCAATAGACCAAGATGGAGCTTATGGCCTATTGTATCACCATAACAGAAGCAGTAACTACCACCCTAAAAACAAAACGACAACAAATTGGTATATCTGATACCTTGGCTTTAGAAGCAAGACGAGCCATGAGAGCTGCTGCAGCATTACCCGCATTATTTTCCTTGATGAAACTAATGGTGGAGTTGACGACCAGCAGAGTAATAATAACCGCAAAATCTTGCCAGTCAGGAGGCTTCCCCTGCATACAGATAAACAAACATCACAAATCAACAAACAAATCACCAAAAATGCAAGCAGTGTAAAAAAATAGCAACAGTAACCCGAAAACTTGAAAAACTTGCTTTCTTGAAACACAACACCCATACCACACAATTGAACATGAAGAAGAAAACACAGTTTGTGAAGAACAAAGAAAAGGGCTGTGAATATGAGGAGAGTAACCTGCTTTTCATCAAGCTTGTTATGCCCAAAAATGGCTAATCTTTCCTCAGCAGCCTCACTGTTGAGACCTTCTTTGCTACATCTCATATTCTCAAGCACCTCCTCAATGGGTATGTTTTCCTACAACCACAGAGTTCATAAACACCCATTTAAACCAAAACCACACAACAAACCAAAAACCAAGCAAAAAGCTTTGAAATTTTCTCAGATCTATATACCAAATCAACTGTTTCCTTCAGCACCGCGTCAAGCACTTCAGGCTTCTCGTCCGCCATCTTTCTCCTCTTCCTCTCTCATCACAGCTCTACAGAATCATTAACACTCAAAGGATCAGAAACCAAGAACCAACAAGAACATAAAAAAGACTCAAAATTTTGAAGAACCCAGAAGAAGCTGATAGCTTTTAGAATAAGACAAGCACTAACCAGTTGTAAACATTTGATTTTGATCAGAATTAAAGGTTGAGGGACCAGTTGAAGAGAGAAGCACAGACGAGAGAGAGTGGGAGGAGAGAAAAAGTGGATCTGCAGGAATCTCACTCCTCCGTCACTGATCTCTGACCACCGAGGTGGACTCACCGTAGCCACTATCTTCTTCGCCTTCCTCCGACGAGTCAACGCCAGGATGCACCTCCGAGATAAGCCACAAAGAAATCTCTACACCTCCTAGAGAGAGCACGCGAGCGAGAGGGGAAGGAGTAGAGGGATAGGTTTCGGGGGAGAACCCAACTCAATTGGTCAGAACCCAAATCCCCCATTAGCATAATGAAAAACCCCTAAATTGAACCCTAATTGAGTAGAACCCAAATTGAAACCCAATCTAATCCAGACTTTGAAGGATGGTGATTTGTGATGGCTAAGTGTTTTGAGAAGATGGTGAAGAAAAGCTCCAGATTTTGCTCGAAGTGAAGAAAAACTCGGGGTTTCTCTCTCAGACATGAAAAATGACCAAGGCATTAACTTTGTTTAAGTGTGCCCTCGATCGAGTTGGCTAAGGCAATAGGCATTAACTCAGACAGACAACGTATAGATATGTTTACGTTGTCTAATTTGTTACATAGCTGAGGGAATAAAAGATGGAAATTTCCCGCCTCTGCAATCAAAATGTTAGGTTTCGCGCTTAGGCTAGTCATTGCTCATTCAGACAACAGAAATAGTTCATTCTGTTGTTGGAACTTGCAAGCATAACAAACAATTGAAGCCAAATTTTCTCGTTTTGGGGGGAATGAATGTCATTTTGGAGCCATCTCCAAATTTTGGTACTCACTTGCACAACAGGACATTAAAAACCATTGTATGATGATTTGCAGGTATACTCCTACAACGGAAGTAACTAAACTGTTGTCCAATTTAATAGCATCTAGGGTACAATTTGGAGCCAAATTTGACTCAATGGTAGGAGGGAAATATGCCGATTTTTTTCTTTCATTCAGACAACAGATAATCTCTCTTTCTGTTGTGCCATCACCTCCTAACTAGAATTTTTATAATTTGAGCATCTTCATACAATGAAGATTCATTAAATGTGTTGTATGATTCAATTGTCATTAACAGACAACAGAGGATTTGTTCTCCATTGTGTGATCACCGTTGTGTGATGCAGTTTTTGGTGTAGTGTATGCGCTTCTAAGTTGCCTCATCAAAAACCTTGCCAAGTAATAAAAACCCTGTGGGAAAAAACAACCTTGGTCGAAGGAGAAAAAGAGCACAACTCGCGTGAATGTGGAGTAGTCGACATCCTTCTCAAACTCGGTGATGACATTTTGATCGTTGCCTCACTAAAAACCTTGCCAGGTAACAAAAACCATGTGGGACAAAAATAACCCTGGTCGAAGGGCAAAAAGAGCACAACATGTCCTTCACTCTTCGAGATCGAACATGTAGACATCATACCTCCCCCTGATGTCAAGGTCTTCCCCTGATTTCTACAATTATGGGAGTTCGGATAACTTTCTTAATCCGATGCTCTTCACATGTTTCTCGAAGGTGGATTTAGGTAACGACTTGGTAAACAAGTCCGCTACATTATCCTCTGAACGGATTTGATTCACTTCAATATTTAGAAGTCTTTGTTGTTGCTGATTGTAAAAGAACTTAGGCAATATATGCTTGGTGTTTTCGCTCTTGATGAAACCTAACTTCAATTGCTCAATACAAGCTGCATTATCTTCATAAATGCATGTAGATTCATCTGTGGTAGACTTCAAACCACAAGTTCCTCGAATGTGTCTAACTACAGACCTTAGCCATATGCATTCTCGCACGGCTTCATGTAGAGCGATAATCTGTGCATGATTTGAGGAAGTAGCAACAAGGGTCTACTTTGTAGACCTCAGAGATATCGCAGTACTTCCTATGGTAAAGACATAACCCGTTTGGGAGCGTCTTTTGTGAGGGTCAGAGAGATACCCTGCATCAGCAAAACCCATCAAGACAT
>BDJD01008135.1:5002-20517 GCA_002564525.1 Rosa multiflora | reverse complement strand
TTTCTCTCTGTAGGGATAGAACAAGCCCATATCAATCGTACCTCTCAAGTATCGAAAGATTGTCTTTATGCCAATCCAATGACAGCGTGTTAGCGCAGAACTGTGTCGAGCTAACAAGTTCACTACAAATGAGATGTCCGGTCTTGTGCATTGAGCTAAGTACAATAATGCTCCTATTGCACTTAGATAGGGCACTTCAGCCTCTAATAAGTCTTCGTCCTTATCCCTTGGATGAAACGGATCTTTTTTAGGCTCAAGACTACGACCGATCATGGGAGTACTCACAGGCTTTGCTTTATCTTCATTAAAGCGCCTTAATAATTTTTGACTATATGCTGACTAATGGATCATAATCCCATCACTACGGTGCTTGAGTTCTAGTCCGAGCAAAACTGTGTTTTCCCAAGATCTTTCATCTCAAATTCGGATTTCAAGTACTTAGCAGTTTCCTTTAAGTCATCTAGAGTTCCAATTAGGTTCATGTCATTGACATAAACTGCTATAATTGCAAATCCGAAACTTGTCCTCTTTATAAACACGCATGGGCATATTTCATCATTGACATATCCCTTCCCAATCAAGTAGTCACTTAGACGGTTATACCACATCCGTATGGATTGTTTCAATCCATATAGTGAGCGTCTCAATCTTATTGAAAACGCGCTCCATGGTTTAGAGCCACTTGACTTGGGTAATTGAAGTCCATCTGGAACCTTCATATATATCTATGAATCTAGATCCCCATAGAGATATGCTGTAACCACATCCATAAGATGCATGTCAAGTTTTTCAGAAACTACCAAACTGACAAGGTAGCGGAACGTTATAACATCCATTATGGGAGAATATGTCTCCTCGTAGTCGATTCCAGGGCGTTGTGAGAAACCTTGCGCTACAAGGCAGGCTTTCTATTTAACAACCTCATTTTTCTCATTACGCTCACTACTAAAAATATGATAATAGACATCACGTCATTTAAATCGGTTAAGATTTCACGCGATGTAAAAAATTATTTTAACATCTGTTTCTGAAAAACCGAGTTCTATTTATATAATTAACATTAGTTTTTACTGTTGACTGATGTCTAAAATTTGGTTCAAAAATTTTAAAACACGCGGAAAGCCAAAGTTAAAAGTTTTCGTGCAAGCGGGAACAAAATTAGACTTGGTCTGTTTTCTCACTCACTAGCGACCCATTTGCTCTGCTCTTCCCGAAACTCTATGTCTCCATCCCTCTCCTCCTCCTCTCTTTCTCTCTCTCTCTCTCTCTATGTCCTGATCGAAACAAAACAAAAAACTCTAGAAAACGATTCTCTCTCTCACTCTTTCCCCGTCCTAATCGACCCAAACCACAAAACCCTAGAAAACAAATAGATTTCTTTATGGTTAGCTCGGAGGTGGACTGGACGGAGCTATGTGGCCATGCTTCTAGTCATGGCCGGAGGACGAGCAGCCTAGCACTGACTCGTCGGAGGAAGGCAAAGAAGATGGTGGCTCTGGTGAGTCTACCCTGATGGTTGGAGATCAGTGACAAAAGAAACAGAGTCCTCCAGATCCACTTTCTCTCTCCTCATCTTTCTCGTCTGTACTTTTCTCTGGTCTAGTACTATGGTCCTCTTAGGAGCTCTAGCTGTAATTGAGGTAAAAATTTCTGCTAATTCATCGATCTAGTACTTTGGTCCGGTGATTGGGAGTTAAAAATTATTTCTAGATACTATAGTGGAGGGTCATCTTGGTTTTGGTTTTAAAGAGTTGAATTTGGCTTTCATTGTGTTAGATAAGCAATTAGTTGTGGGAGAGTTCGAACATAGAGAGGTCCATGTGGAAGGTTAGCTAAAGAAACTTTATCTCTGCTTTCTAATCGAAGAAAGTTTGGTTTTTTATCTGGGTTTTGAGAGTGAAGTGTTCTGGGATTTGATAATGGTTTGTGTTTATGTTTTTCATGATAAAGTTTGAATCTTTTAACTAGGTCTTTGAGTTTAAAATTATGGGTATTTGGGTTTGACATGTGTAGGTTTTGTTATCTGTGATTGCTGAATTGTAAGCATGTGGCAATAATTGTAGTGTTTGTTTACAATATCTCTGATTCGTTTGGTTGGAGTTGGTCACTGTGAGCCCTTGTTCAATACACATGTAGCATGAAGAAGGAATGGAATGATTTGCAGTTTGATTTATTGAAATTCCTGTCTAATGGAAATATAGGGTTGATTGTTAAAGTTCATCCCAAGTAATAAGTTATACTGATGACATAGTTGTGAGATACAATTTTTGGGGGGCTGTAAACATGGCTACAGTTAGAATGAAAAGATGTAGATTGTAATGAAGTCTATAACATGGAGATACTGACATATACAGTTGGAGCATGAAGTACCTGTCTTTCAAATGCATCAGGAAGGTACTGGGGGCTATTTGGATCATATGTGCTCCTAGAATACTTCTCAAGGTTGCCATTGTTCTGTTAAGAAAAAAAAAATAGCTTTAGCATAACTGAGAAGGATAAGTTTACCAAGCCAATACCTATTCACCTGATCCATTTGGCCTTTTTTTTTTAGTGAGATGATTTCATCTTTCTAAATCATTATTTGCCAAGTTTCTTTAGTCATATAGTTAATTAAGTTTCATTACCATTCTGTGTTTGAATTATAGTTTGTGAGCAATTATTCTGTCTTTTTGTGGAAGATCTTAGGTTGGAATACTGGCAAAGAGAAAGCTTTAATTAACACTTTTGCTTTCTGTACATTTAAATTTAATGGTAAATTTGCTCTGCTAAGCTCATTTGGTTGGAATAATTTTTTGATAATGTATGTTCTGCATTTATCGTTTCATGTTATGCAGCAAATTGAAGATTTGACACAAGAAAAGTTTTCTTTGCAACGAGCACTCGAGGCTTCACGTGCTTTAGCTGAGTCATTGGCTTCTGAAAATTTCTTCTTTGATAGAGACTTAAAACCAACAGGTTTGGCTGCATAATGATATTTCGGGGTATTATATTTGTGTATCTGTTTAGTTTGTCTATGCATTAGTAGCACCATGTAATATATGACGCATGGATATACAGCGTGGTATTATTTTATGTCTGCTTTCTAGTAAAAATATCATTATATGTTTTGTTGGACAATAGTTATGACCTCCGCTAGAAAGGTCATTAAACATGTCATTGCTTCAATCTAACTTTCTTCTGTTAGCTTCTCCTGCAGAGAAGCGTTGTTGACCATCCAAAATTTGACTTGGAAACATTACAAGCAGAGATCAAGGCCCAGATGGTTAGAGTTGATAATCCCTTATTTCTGGTCATTCTGGATCTCATTTACATCTGAAGGGTTTATATAACATGCGCATATATATAGATAGATAGATCTATATAGAATACATTTTAATGCAGTTATGCTTTGAGTGTTTAGAGAATGCCTAGAATGGTGCGGTGGCTGATAGAAAATTGTTAAGTGACTAACTTACAGAATGGGGAAGGATATTCTTACAAGTATGAGGGATTGTATATAAGGATGTATATGGAGAAGTTTAGGCCATATGTCCCCTTCTCCCTACTCTTTGTACTTGTTTTAACAAAAATAGTATTAATGAGAATTTTCTTTGTTAACAACTTGTATTCTCACTGTGATATTTTTCTAGGAGTAGAAACTGATTTATGCACATAGGGAGAAAATCACCTTTAAACTAGAAATTGAAGCAAGAAGAACGAAAAGACAACTACATGAAAAAAAAACTGATATTATAAATGACTAAGAACATCAGTTCTATAATAGTAGATTGTAAACTGATGTTAGTAAAGAAAATGTACATCGGTTCCTTTTAAATGTTAGTAAACTGATGTTAGTAAAATGTTTAGAAGCATTTTAAATATTGGTTGTTTAAAAGGAAGCGATGTATGGAGTAATTTTAAACATCGGTTGCTTATAAAGAAGCGATGTCTGGAGTAATTTTTAACATCGGTTGCTTAACGGGAAGCGATGTGTAGATGCATTTTTAACATCACCCACTAAGACATCGGAATTTTTTTTATTAGACATCAGTTAGGAACTGATGTCTATGAACTTTATTCTAGTAGTGGCTTTCTAACAAAGACCCATTTATGGCCAACAAGCTTTATACTTGGGGGTGTCAGCGTTATAGGCACAAATACCTGTCTCTTTATTAGTGAATCCAATTCAACCAGGATCACATCTTTCCATTTAGGCTAGTGTGCTCTTCGTTGACATTCCTCAATGGAGCGAGGTTCGATGTCATCGTGTTCTATAATTCCTTGAGCAATAGAATATGCAAACACATCATCAAGGATAATAGAATCTCGATTCAACATCTCATGTACACTAATGTAATTCATGGAGATCTCCATATTCCCTGGAATTGGTTCTAACATTGGAGCATCCCACAATGATGTCTCTTGGACATAACCATAATCCTGAATATCTTCATAAGACTGGTTATTTAATTATGTCGATGATTAATGGATCTTTCTGTGCCAAACTCGCTTTCTTTCTCGGGCGAGAATCCATAGAACCTTTGGGCCTCCCACGTTTCCTTTCTGGGAGCCCGGCCTGAGCGACATTGCCATCACTATCAGTGGTGGTGGCACCATGCCCAATACCCTTAGGGGTGGCGCCATGTCCATGATTTTTAGGGACATCAATCCTTGCAGGCTCGTTTATAGCAGGTATATGTGATCTTATCACTTTAGCGATATCAGAAAACACATCAGGCATAGAGTAATCTACGTTCTGAAGATCGAGAATTCTCCGCACTTCAATTTCAGACTGTGCGGTTCGGGGATTAAGATGAGACAAAGTGGGGACAGACCACGACAATTCCTGTAGTTCCTGTTGAACATTATTGTTCCTATCTCTCCCTAACGACTGGAAGACTGTCTCATCAAAGTGACAATCTGCAAATCTAGCAGTAAATAGATCACCTGTCAAGGGTTCTAAGTAGCGGATAATGGTTGGAGAGTCATATCCAACATAAATGCCTAATCGTCTTTGAAGACCCATTTTGGTGCGCTGTGGCGGCGCAATTGGTACATAAACTGTACACCCAAATATGTGTTAAGTGTGAGACATCAGGCTCATATCCAGTAACCATCTGGGATGCAGAAAAGGGTTGAGTGGCAGTAGGCCTCAGAAGAATGAGCACAGCTGCATGCAATATTACATAGCCCCAAGCAGAAACAGGGAGATTGGTGTGCATAACCATTGCTCTAGGAACCATTTGAAGTCTTTTAATGGCAGATTCTGCGAGACCATTTTGGGTGTGAACATGAGGAACAAGGTGTTCAACTTCAATCCCAATGGAAATGCAATAGTCATCAAACGTTTTTGATGTAAACTCTCCAGCATTGTCAAGACGAATTGACTTAATGGGATTACCAGGTTGGTGAGCCCTTAATTTAATGATTTGTGCTAGGAGTTTAGCAAATGCAGCATTTCTTGTGGACAATAGCATGACATGTGACCATCATGTCTATGCATTAACCAACACCATAAAGTATCTAAATGGTCCGCAAGTTGGTTGAATATATAGGTCCACAAATATCACCTTGGATTCTTTGTAAGAATGAAATATTTTCTTTAGTGTCCTTTGCATAGGATGGTCCTGATCCTAATTTTGCTAAAGAGCAGGCTTTGCAAAACGAAAGATGGGCTTTAGAAGCAACCAGGGAAGTATCTGGTTGAGCCACGAAGTCACAATTGACTTTAGAAGTAGAAAATGGAACCAAGGAGGTATTGGTTGCGTCAATACCACTTTTGGGCCGCAAGGGGTAGGCGGCGCCAACCCTACCTTGGATCGAATTTTGGTTCTGACTTCTTTTCGTTTTCAAAAATGGATGTCCGTGTGAAGTCTTTAATATACGGATCATCATATCACGACCTAGGTGTCCCAAATGGTCATAACAAAGCCTATATGTGTCAGAATCCCATAAGTCATCTCTCATGACATGGTCGGATTCAATAATTTGAATAGTGGTTGCATACAACCTACTAGATCAACACATAAGTTTCTCTAATACTCGTTTATGTCTGTAGTCATTAGAGGTGATGCAAAGGAACTCTTGTCCATTCTCACAATGTGTTTCCAAATGAAAACCATTGGCTCTTATATCTTTAAAACCCAATAGGGTCCTTCCAGCCCTAGGAGCATATAGAGCTTTGGTGACATTAACACTTGTGCCATTTGGCAACATAAATTGAGCTGGTCCTCGACCATGAATCAATTGTGATGGTCCAGCCATCGTAGTCACAGAAGATCCACTAGGCGTCATCCATAGAAATAGTTGCCTATGTCGCAATATAGTATGTGTGGTGCCACTATCAACAAGGCATTCCAACTCTCCAGGAAACATACTGAAAAATAATAAACTTCGGAATTAAAACATGTTCATGACAAGGAAAGTAGAGAGAGATGTTGGTGGAGCGAGGCTCTCTTAAGTACCATTAATCTCAATGACTTTCCTAGATATCATATTTCATTGGGTGCACCACATAAGAAAGAGTTTAATACAATTTGAGCCACCAGAATTGAAGTTTCATTTTTTTGATCTATCAGAACTCAAAAGCTGACTAACCTTTTTACCTTTTCCTTATATCAAAAAAAAAAAAAAACTTTTGACCTCTTCCTTTTTCGAAAAACTGCTTATTGATCCTCCATGCTTGATCCACCATTGCGTCTAGGTCATGGCAGATGCATATCATCAACCCCATTTTCTCAATCCTTGAAAGAGTCATATGTTCGATGATATTTTAATTTACTCTCGAGTAGGGATTAATTACAAATAATCTCGAACTATGAGACTATTTTTATCATCATACTCAACTATCAAATTTTTGCATTTACATATATAGTTTAGGTTTTTTTTGGTTAACATTTTGGGACCATAACCATTAACATTATAATTGTACTTACATAAGCATTTTCCAAGCATAATTAGCTCTAATGAGCCATGCTCATGCTACTGCCAACGGTACCAACTCCCACCAGCGGAGTGACCTACGGAAACACAGCCAAACAGACTACCGCTCGAGCCCCTGCTCACCCCCGGATCATCGCCGACGCGCTGCTACGCGCAGCATCAAGATGGCATTAGAAGCTCCAGAAGCTGGAAACTGAAGCATATCAGTCCCACATCGAAAACATGGAAGAAATCAGCCTCTTCCCCACCTATAAAAGGTTCTCTCCTCTTTCCTAATTAATTACGCATTTACTACTTACCTACTGTTATTCTGTCAACATAAATACATTGACTAACTTAGGCATCGGAGAAGAGAAGACTGCCCAACGCTGTCTCCCTCTGTATTTTACTTGACAGGAAGCGGAAGCTCTGAGAATATCATAAGTAGCGGTCTGCCCATCGGACCAGCGTTGACCGAGATTTGGGTCATCACTCAATCTTAGACATTAACATTGGTGCCGTTTGTGGGAATCCTTGAACAAAAGGCCATCCTACCATAACCACTATGACTAACGGTAACAGAGGAAATGTTGAGGAGCAAGCAGATTAGTCTACCAACCCCCATCCCACCAACCTCGCGGCTAACATTAACCCAGCGGTTAATGTTAACTGTGCATTATTCAAAACTCCGGTCAACCCCAGCGCGGAACCCTAGGACTCCTCCCAGGTCCCTCTGACTCAGATCTCAGCAGAGGCTCCACCGGGTAGCAGTCGACCACCGGGCCAGGATCTCGCTGCTATGTATGAACTAGCACTGGCGGTCCTCCACACACAAGGCAAACATGGAGCTCAAATAAGAGCGCAGAGAGAAGGTAGAGGCCCTAAAGCAAGTGGCCACGCTAATGTCAAAATTTGACGAACTAAAGAAGGCGCTGGAGGTAAGCGCTAACCCAGCGCAGAGTGAGCAATCGCGGAGCACCAGATGTAGTCGACCCAATACTGGCAGATTGATACCTATACCAATCATACAGATGCAGGTACCGCCGAACCCACCAGAACTATTGAGAATGGCCCCACCTCCCCTGCCCAGCCTAATGGTGCAACAGGAAGAGGAATCACAGCCGCACACCAACCACTCGGCGGCTAGGGCTAGGACTGAAACGGGGCCCGCTGGCGTCGATTAAATTGATTTATGCTTTATCTCTCTCTCTCAGAGCTTTATCTGCGCCTGAAGAGTTGAGATCTTATCACGACGATTCAGCTCTCGTAGGATCAAAAGCAATATACAAATTCAAAGGCACGCCTTTATATAATCGGAATTTACTTATTTGAAATTTCTGTGAGGCCAGTGATGTTGCTATTGCTATCTTTGTTGGTTGCTTACCTATAATATGTGTTAAGAGTGAAGTCTAAATGATTGTTACTCTCCACTCTAGGATTTTTTTTTTCTTTTCAATATGAATTTTGAGATCGATGCACTATTTTTTTCTCTTGAAATGTTTGTTTTTGTGGAAGTAGGTGTTTATTGCATACCAGGTGTTCGATTAAATTCCCCTTAAGCTCGGTTTGGGGTTTTAGAATGGAATTATTAATTGACAGACTTGTACTTGGAATGGAAATGACTGTGATTTAACTGTTTAATGTTTAAGGCTCTGGATGTAATCAAGTTGCCTTTCAATGCTTGATTTATATCTGAATGCTTTTAGTACTCTCTAAAATGGAAAATGCAGTACTGATTATTATGTTTTCAATTGGATATATTGGTGAAAATATAACAGGTCTGAGTGGTGGTGCTGTTGGAATATGATTTATCTCTTTTCGAAATTAAATGTCAACCTAGTTGGACTTGTGTAACTTTAAGAGGTCATCTCCGGGTTAGTTTGTTTTGAGGGATATTGGACATGAGTATGCTGGTGGGGACATGCTTGAGCCAATGGAAGCTGATATACCTGCCTTGTTCTTGGTTTTCGTTGTGCTTCCCTTGCTTGCTTATGTTTTAATTGGAAAATGGAGTGAGGCATCTAAGAAGAGTGAGAGGGTAAGTCCATTGATTCCTGGTATGGTTTTGGTTGATGCTTTTTCTTTTGGTCAGATACTTGGATTCTACAAGTAAGTATTAATACTAGAGCTGATTTCGTTTGTGTTATTTTCAGTGATTGATACTATTTGTATACGTAGGAGCTAGGACTTAGTTTTGAATGTTAATGTTCTGCTTTAATAGTTATAGCCTTCTGAGAGGAAAAGTAGTTGCTAGAAATGATGGTATGCGACCAAGTTTTTATCAGGAAGCTGCTACTGGTTTAATTGCTGGAGCAGCTGGAGCGTATCTCAGCTTTCCATTTGCTGTAGCTTGTCAACATAAGCAGGTTGAATCCATGGGACCAATTGCAGAGCGTTAGAGAATCAGAAGTAAAAGTGTGTTACATATATTGACATATGGAGGCCCTTGGTTGAAGAGAAGAGCTGGGTTAGGCATGGGTATGGTTGCAGCCTATAATCCAAGTCTCCATTATCTCATTGAATCTCATGGTTTTATCGAAGAGGATGCAAAATCTTGTACAATTTCTTTGCTTATTAGTTGAGAGTTTAGGCATTATTTCATTGCTTGTTTTATGTCTTACCCTTATATTTATTCATGATATCCCACATTCGGACATTCCTCTGGTTCACAAAAAGAATTAGACATCCATGGAATTTGGTATACATAAAAAAATTGAATACTTCCCTTATGTAGTCAGTCAATTAATCATCCAATTTTTCTGTGTCTTTCTAAACCTATTGAATTACTATTCTAGCTCAAATACAGAAGCATCAATTTTTTTCTGTTCATGAATATATAAATGCAAAGTACTAATGTTGATCAGCCTCTGCTTTTGTTTTTGAGGTCCAAACAGTAGAGTATTCTGGATTTCTGGTTATTCAAGCTTGGCATGTATCTACATTGTAACAAATGAAAGATTTTAGCTCCTTTCCTTCATTTGTAGTGTAGGCTGATAAGAATTAAGACATGTCAACATATAATTGGCCATCTGGTGAGGCAGCCTTAGAAATCTTTGAAGCAAATGAGGTATTCATGTGGTAGATTTGTACCTTGGAAAAGAAAGATTAGATGGGAATCTTCACGTATAAAATTTAAAGGGGGGTGAAATTTGCACACCCCCTTTTACATTCTACACACCCTTTGCCTTTTTTTAATATTTCTTATCAATCCATTATATTCCTCTTCCAAAACTACCCTTCTCTCTCTCCCCCCTCCCTCCCTCCCGGTTTCCACTTGGGCAACCCACACTTCAAGCTTACTACTTGAATTTTCATCATCAAAACGAATGGTGAAGGCCAAATAACTTGGACTGATCGGCGACGATAAACTACAAATGTATTTGATCGAACAAAAAACTCACAGAACCAGAAGCAGACAGAAATTAACCATTTCTTGCTAACACAGTCTACTCAAGCAAAATCATAGAGATCCAAGCTACTACAATCAGGTTTAAGCTAATAATCGATTGACTCAAAGCCACAAAAAGCATAAGGAAATTTTGAATCTTTATTATTCTCCAGAACCAAACAACTCCATCAGTCACCATTCCTCCCTAAACCAAAAACCCACATGGGAAATAAACCATATAATCAAAACCCCAAAACTCACAAAACGCAAGCTGAATTGAAACCAAACAGATTGAAAACCCAAAAAAAATTCGATCAAAAACCCTATAAAGTCAGAACCATTTTCGATGATGAGCAAATTGTAGTTGAACAACTTCGGAGCGCTTCCATTACCAGACAAGGCTCCCAAACCTTCTTGGACGACACCGCCGCCACGAGCCGGATGCGGTGCTAGTCGGACTGGCTGAGCGAGGAGAACCCGAAGGCCTCTGCCAGAGACCGCAGAAGTGGAGATTGATCGGCTTGGACGGAGTGAGAGGCAGCGCGGACTGAACGACACAGTTTGATCTGGGAATGGTGGGGGAGAGAGTAGGGAGAGAAATCGATGCATCCGGAACCAAGAGTGGATTGCCCGAGTGGAAACCAGGAGGGAGGGTGGAGAGAGAGAGTCTGAAATTTGGATCGGAGGGAGAGAGAGAAGGGTAGTTTTGGAAGAGAAATATGTGGATTGATAAAAAATATTAAAAAAAGAGAAAGGGTGTGTAGAATGTAAAAGGGGGTGTGCAAATTTCACCCCCCTTTAAATTTTATACGTGAAGATTCCCATCTAATCTTTCTTTTCCAAGGTACAAATCTACCACATGAATACCTCATTTGCTTCAAAGATTTCTAAGGCTGCCTCACCAGATGGCCAATTATATGTTGACATGTCTTATTTCACATATACCACTGTCCTGTAGTACATTTACATTGACAGAAATATGATACTGTCTAGTATTACTGCTGGGATAGGATCATGACATACGGTCGTGCCTTCTGTTTTCTGAAGCATTTCTACTGCCGGGATAGGACCAAATGACACAGCTTGCATCAGTCCACGCACAATGCAATAGACCCGTGATACCAACCCCAGCCATCAATGATGCGTATCGACCCGAAATGCCTCAAATTGTTCCAGATTCGCAGTTGAACTAAAAGGGTTGGTTTCACGTACCATTATCTAGTTTGATGGTTACGTTGTTGTCTACTTTGAGTTAGTCCTCAAAGCATTTTGATGGAAATTATTCTTGGACAAGGATTATGCTGTTAAAGGGGGAAAATTTTAGTGATATTTCAACTTCAACAACAATGTATTCTAGAAAGCAGGCTTGTTTTTTGTAATCCAAGAATTTACTTTGGTACGAAATGTATTTTGCTAGGAATGTAAACAACATCTTGCTATGAATGTAAAGTTTAATATTTTCGATTGAGTTGTGGATTTGTTCACTTCATTGTAAATATTTGAAGTATATTTATTGTAGAGAAATAAAAGTATTATTATGCTCAGGTTGCAAATTAATTAGCAGAAATATTTTTTTTAAATGCTGTCACTCTTACACATTGAAATCAGTGTGAGATAAGAATATAGGGATTTCACACAGAAATCCGTGTCAATAAGGTTGTAAGTTTTGACACAGAAATCAGTATGAATTGTATTTCACACAGAAATCTGTGTGAAACAGAGTTTATACATTTGCTACAGAAATCCGTGTGAAATAGAGTTGTTCACACGGACTGTGTTCCATTACGGTAATTTATATTTATGGAAAGATAGTGAGGCCCACGTAAGTATTTCACACGGACAACATAATCCGTGTGAGATGAGCATTATTCCCCCTCCAAATCACACGGTAACTCAATCTGTGCGTGTACCGTGGGTAAAAGCTATCACACACTGAAATCCGTGTGAGAAAGTCTTTTTACCCACATATTAAAATCTGTGGGTAATTGTTGTTTTGCTAGTAGTGCTTGTTATTTATTAGAATTATCATACTCTTCCTATTGCAGGAGCTTAGATGTGGCATACAAGGTGCAGAATCAGATGTAGTACAAGCTTGCCGAAGGGTGAGAACATTTCAGTTTGAACTTCCAATAGTTTGTGTGTTCATGATGTAATAAAGTGCTCATTCTGCACGACCGAAATGCTAATGATTCTTTTGATGATTTGTGAATACAGTTATTGGTTCATCCAAAAGTTTGAACGTGATGCAATTTCTTCAAGCAATAAATGAGCAAGTTATTTACTTACTAAAGTAAACATGCATAAAATTTGTCTTACTTATTTTGTAACATCATGTCATGTTCTGAACTTCTAATTGAGTGGTTTGGAACAAAGAGTGAAAGTAAAATCATTCAAAGTTTTGCATATGACCTTCATTACGCCAGAAGAATGTGCTTGCGCCGTTATATACATTTACCAAGAATTCATTTGAGATCTTATTTGCAGGAGGCATGACCTTACAGAGAGCTTGAAGAGTTTGCAGTGCACTCTTATTTTTGTGGGTGAAAATAGTCCATTCGGTGTTGAATCTGTGTATATGAATGCGAGAATGGACATGTTGAGGTAGGTTTTTTGTGAATTCCCACCCCATTTTGAGTATTCAAAGAGGGGAAGTTTTCCCCAGTTAATACATTACACTTGCATCCCTTTTTTCTTTTTGCATCAGTCTCTAGTACTAAGGAATGAAAATGAAGAGGCTTTATGTCGTGTACTTCTTGACAGGTTCAGTCGTGTGGCTCGCTGTGACAGGAGCACGCAAACGCCATGCTTACTCCAATAGAATTCTTCCTCATGGGATTTGGCCACTACAGGCAACCACATTTTGCGTCCTCGCCAAGTAATGACTCGGACCCTAGAAGCCCCTCGAGTTGTTTATCCATAGCACCAAAACTCTTTTCTCCTTGGGGTCTGGATATCAAGCTCAGCCCATCAAAGCAAGGGTAAATACTAAGAGCCGTTGCACAAAGTGTGCAAGTTGATTGTTTGTTGTATAAAATCTCACAAGAGAAGGGGATTGAAAAGCTTGATTGCTTATGGTAGCAAATGTAGCAAATTCTTTGATTGTAGCAGTAAGAGTCGGTTTAGATGGTATACGTATGATTATAGTGGTGAGGATTATAAATAGAAGCAAATTCTTTGATTATAGTGATGAGGATTGATCTAGTTGGTGGTATACGGATGATCTTTGCTAAATAGGAATCAGAGGCTAGATATGTATGGCTGCATCCAGGAGTAATTCTTTTTCATTTTTTGATCCAAGCATTCAGGTGTTTTTGAAATTTGTTATTTGTATCCAATGAAAATTTTCTTTGAACAATATTCAATGAATTTTTGTACTACTGGCTTGCTATATAAGAAAATTTTATTTTTTTGGTCAGAGAATTGTTCAACTAATTTGCTAAAAACAATTGTCCAAGCAAACTTACAATATTGATGTTTTATTAACACCCTCAGTACTAGAAATGAAAAGGACATTAATTTATGGAGTCTAAAAGCATGCATTACAAATGAATCTTATTCAGTGACAGTCCACACAGTAGTTCCTAATTGGACCAATAGTAACAGCCACTCTCAATACTTGCCGAGTAGGTTAATCTAAATAAGGGTTTCAAAGCATCCACACACATTCTTACACTACTACAAAAATTGAATCAGACGACGCCTCTCACACGACGCATCATACTTTTCTGTCGTCTGATTAATTTTTATTTTTTCGGACGTCGTTTTTACAAAATCTGTCGTCTGATATGGACTTATGAATTAGTTCAGAAGGCGTTTAAGGACAAAACCGTTGTGTGACGCTTAAAAAATTGAGCGGCAAGTTTCCCACCATGTAAGTGGTGCCAAACCCCAAATTTCCCCCCCAACATGTATTAATCATATGACGAAAAATAATAAAACTGTGGTCTGATCAATATGTTTGGCTGAAGGAGGGAGATTTCCCATCACCATTTTTCTCTACCTCCCTAAATAGGGAAGTCAAATTGATTGGAGACAAATCCCAAATTTAAAATGGCTGCATTCAGACCACACTTTTATAAAATCTTGTTGTGTGAATCTCTGTCCAAATTGATATAGCTGGGCTTGAAGCCCCAACACTCGAGCAAAACAATAACAAAAATACCCGCGCGGCTCCTCAATCTCTCGACAGGGCCTCACACTCTCTCTCTCGACACAGACACAGATTCATAACCAAAACCCACAGCTATGAACTATCAGTGCCTCCTCACTTCAACCATATCTCTCTATTCATCAGATCTAAAACCTAGACCTCTCTCCTCCCTCCTCTTTCCCTCTATCTTCTACCCCTAGACCCCAAATCCATCATTTTGAAACCTTAGACCTCTCTCCTCTCTCCTCTCCCCGACAACTAAACCAGTTTTGGCCTCATAGGATTGATGGTGAATTCATCCCATCACTATCGCTTCAAAACAGACCGGAGAGAGCCTAGATTGGAAACCCTCTCTTCTCCAATTCTTCAAGTCTTCTTTCTGTTACATAATCCAAGGCGGCCTCTCTATATATGAGCAGAAGAACACGAAGCTCGACCTCCTTCGACCCCAGGAACGGGTCAAGAAGATTGAGTCGGTGACAGGTGACGAAGAATCCCATGCATCGCAGCGGAACCGGTAAAATTGATTGCCTCCCGAAAGGTAAACGTCCCAATTTAATTTCAACATCTGGGTGGATACTTGTTTGCTGTTTTATTGCTTAGTTTTCTGGGCATTGGTTCTTTATAATTGTATAATGTTATTTTCGAAAGTCGAATTCTAGTGTTTGATTCAAAGGGTCCATTTTGGACAAGCTGAAGCTCAATTCTTTGATCAAATTAAAGATCTAGACTTTAAGTTGAGCATTGTGTTATTCTGAATTTAGTGTGCAGGAGAAGTAGCAGACTGTAAATGACGGTTATGAAGCCTGGAGTGATTGCCTTGTTTGATGTTGATGGGACTCTCACTGCTCCCAGAAAGGTACGATGTCTCTGGTTTTAGTTTCCTCTAAGTCTCTTTTGTTTTTAAGTAGGGATCTTAAACAATAATTTACTGATTCAATATGGATGTATTCATATGTATGTACACGCTCTTTAAAACATCTCTAATTCATAAATTTCATTGGAATTACATTGATGAAGCTGACATCCTTAACAAAGTCGATTTCGATGAGGAAGGTGCTCAGTTGTTCTCTCTCT
>BDJD01008133.1:0-16262 GCA_002564525.1 Rosa multiflora | reverse complement strand
GTCCTGTTCCTGCTTATTTTCTGATTCTTCAGGAAGAAGAGAAAACATGTTATATCCTTCAATTCTTATGGCTTCGGCTTTTTGCCTCTGTACTTGGTTTTCTGTCTTCATGGTTGCTTCTGCATTTGAGGCATTCTGATTTGCCTCAGGACACTTTTTTCTCCTTACTTCAAGTTTATCTTCAGCAACATCATTACTGTTCTTTGCCTGGTCCTCGGAAACTACTAGGCCTTCCTTCGTGTTCATCAAATCTGCAAACTGATTGGCCTCGGGGACATTGCTGATATTATTTCCCTCCTGGACAGGAACACTAGTAATCACATTAGTAATAGTAGTAGAGCCAGGAACAATTGTTTCAGCATTTAACTCTTCCTGCTCTTCTTCCCTAATAACCTCATTTCCTCTTGCTTCAGATATTTCATCATCATTACTCTTTGCCTCGGAAACTACTGCAAGCTCCTCCTTCTTGATGTTCATTACATGTGCAAATTGATTGGTCTCAGGGACAGTGTTGATGATATTATTGCTTTCCTCAACAACAGGAAGAGTAGCAGTAGCAGGAACAATTTCAGCATCTGCATTATTGTTGCCTTTACTCACTGACGCCATCTTGAGGACTGGAATTGGCACCCTCTCCGCAAAAGGCACCATCTTGAGGATTTGGGTTGACGCCATCATCGCAATAAAAGGAGTTACAGCCGCTTCAACAAGAGATTTCGGGGCTTGATGAGACTGCAAACTCGGTTGACGGCCTTTAACTTCAGATTTTCTAGAGGCATTAACACTACTAGCTGACACCATCTTTGCCCGAGCAAGAAGTTGCCTATTATGATGATCTTTAAGTTTAGCCTCCTCGGCCTTCTTCCTTTTCTGCTCTGCATCCGCCTTCTTCGCCTTTCTGGCCTTGTTCTTCTCCTCCTTCTTTTGCTCTGCTGCTAGGATGTCAGCAGGCTCTGTTTTTGGATCCTGGTCAGTTGTTACAGCCATGAAATCACACAAAGTGTTTTGATGAGCAAAGATCGTAAGTATTGAAATGCTATGAGCTCTGATTAACAAGGTATAACCTCTGGAGGTATTTATAGAGTCGAGAGGGTGACTTGCTTCTATACCAGTAAGGATTGAATTTCCTTATCCTCTAACCTTATCCGTTATTAATAAGGATTGGGTTTGAGGTTTTCCTCTCCAACTGTAACTCGAAGTCACTGTGACCTAATTGATTACTCTGCTGATGGCGTCGCAACCGTCGACTCTATGCGGAAGCCAAAATATTTGTTAATGAATCTGGGCTTTGCTGTAATTTTCAGCATGGAGATTTAGCAGATAAAGATTTCTCGGAATTGATTTCAATTAGATTAAGAGTTGTTTGTATATGAATGAATGTCCGTGATGAATCATAAAGTATTAGCCTAGAATTGTAAATGAAATTATTAATGTCCGTGGTGAATCATAAAGTATTAACCGTCTCATTTAGTTCAGAACTTCAGACTGATGTTTCTGGTGTCAAGAATGACAGCTCAATATTTTCAAAAATGATGTTCTGTATCCTCTGAGGTATTGAGATGAAGTGAGACAGGAATGATCCTTGTTTGAGTTCTCTGTCTTGAAAGACTTTAAATTGTGAAACAGGAATTTAAGGGATATGTCTATGAGATTATGGGAGGCTAGGGTTCATGAACATGATGTCTTTAAGATTATCAAATGCTTTCTTTGAGGCTGATAAATATGCAAAAGCTTCCATGAAGCTGATGACTTGACCTATGTTCTTAATCTCACTGAACCTTCTTCCAAGCAGGCTGTGAAGTACATTGAGTATGATATGGCTTTTGCTGAAGAGAAAAAACAGGCTAAGGCGTTGAAGGTTGCTTCCAAAATGAAGCTGAAAGAGTACAAACAGGCTGAAAAGCTGTGTACCAAGGTCGGCAATTTTTACTTGAGAAACCTTTGTGAGGTCCTATTTTATCTTGGTTTTTTTCGTTTACCAACGGGGATGCCTTTGTACCAATTTTTTTTATTAAAGTTGGTAATGTGTTAATTCCATCAACCGTTCAGTTGCTGAACGTACAGAGAGAAGCTTTTCTCTCTGCTCCGAAACGTTTATCTCTCAGGAAAACCACAGACAACCTGCATGAATTAGAGTGAATTTCTTAGTTGTTTTAGACTTAATAAAGATTGTTTGTGGTCTATACACACAAGACCCTGGCTCAGGTCGATTTCGTGACAAATCAGCATATAGCCCTATTTTTAGTTTTACTGCTATGGCGATTAAAAAGAGAAGAGAGCTTCAGTATTCATCTCTAAAGTTATAATGCCAGAACAGTCTTCTGGTGAAATTTAGATGAAGAAATATGTCTGGCATGCACATGTGATGCATATATTTTGAACTGAAGAACTTCTGATTTAATTGGATAAAGACATACCAGTACAAACGCGGAGCATTTTGCAGGAGCAAATCACCACCGGAGACTACCCAATAAAAGCCAACTATCCACCAGAGAAAGGATGCCATTGTATTGACTGATTCACATCGTTTAGAGAAACTATGCCATAGAAGTTGAAGTCAGTCAGAAATGTATTGACCCTCAAGCATATATGTTACAGAAGCACACAATGAAACGTGCCAAGAAGTACTATAGGAAACAGTCATGCAATAGTACATTATGAATGGTAGAGGGTGAAAATTCAGATAAAGTTAAGATTAAGTCTCTTAATAGTCCGAGTTAAGGGCCATTTGATGCCCATCCTGAACTGTAAAGCGAAGGTACTAAGTGTCATGGGGCGTATAGCAGAACAAGGATTATTTTTAGGCTCACTACAATCCTCTCAAATAACAATAAGACCATCTCGTTCACTGATCAAGTGATTCAAAATTCCACTCCTGTTATCCTAATGTTTTTCATTCCCGGTATCACCACCTCAAATTCAGGATACACTTCACCATATAATTGAAAATTGAAAACCTACAATTTCACTACGCAAGACTCATCCTACTGTTTTCCATTCCCAGACCTCAAATGCAAGACTGCCGTTTCCAGTTTCCAGTTTCCAACCTCACTCATCATAGAATTGAACATGGTAACAGCACACAATTCCTTTCAGCTCAATTCAGCACATAATACAGTTTAGCAAGATCAACCACCAATCGAATATTACTATAGTTTCCGAATTCGGCAAAATTGAAACGTAATTCTGATACCTGGAACGACTCGGAACCCCCAAATCCGTAGCTGTTTCATCATCATCAGTATCATTAGCCTCGGCAGCTTCGGAGCTCTGCTGCGTCTCCGGCCCTCTCCTCCCTCTCCTCGTATTCCTCCTCCGGTACTCAATCCACACCAGCGCCACGTGGACAAAGCACTGCAGCGCGTAGCCGCAGATCCAGAGCCGGATCGGCGTGTTCGGGTCCTCGTCTCGGGTCAGAATCAGCATCACCACCGAGACCACCACGAAGGCCGTGTTCCACATCATGTCCAGCGCCACCACCGGCTTCGAGTACCCCCAGTCGGCGCGCCGCTCGTCCAGCTCACGCGCAGCCGTCTCCCTCACCAGCATGGACGGCCCGCGCCGGCCCGTGGCCCGGCCCAGCAGCATGGCCAGCGTGGCCGGGCGGGTCGGGGAGCCGAGCTCCGACAAGTCACGGCCGTCGCTCCCCTGCCGGGGAAGCAGAAGCGGCGCGCGTGACTCGGTCGACGTCTCCGTCGCCGCCGCCGCCGCCGCCGTAGCTGAAGAGCCCGATGACATATTGAGACGGAAATTGTAGTAGCAAAATTGAGAGAGGCTTATAGTGGATAGAGAAAGAGAGGCATGATTGAATAGTATATAGAGTAAATTGAGAGGTGTGGGTAGAGCTGTGATCTACTATTATCAGAGCTGAGAGAGTTGAAGGTCAGGGATGGTTTGGGAATTGGGACTCTAGTCTCTCTGAAAGTCTCCCTGTGTTTGAATGGTAGCTGAGGGGTTTTTCTTTGTGATTTCCGTACTTCGTTTTTGCGCCACGCCACCGTTTCAAATCGGCTTCACAGCTTTTGTTTATTTATTTATTTATTTATTAATTTAAACCATGAGCCAGGTTTCTATATTTAGCTACAGGAAGAAAAAAGAGAATAATATCTTAACAAAAAGAGACAAAAAGAGAAGGATATCTTAAAATCTATGAAATTTTAAATATTTTTATTTTATATTGTTTTAGCATATGAGCATGAGTTTGATGACAATAAATTATTAAATTTCATTGTTTCGTTCATTAGCATACAATTAAATCTTCGAATTAGACTGATGGCGGCCTCATTCGTTTTGAGAAACAGAATAGTGTTATTCCTAATTTCCTAGATGTGATCAAACTCCCTGTCATAATCTACTGTTATCAAATCCAAGTTTTCTTTCAAAAGAAAGATCCAATTTTTCCATCACTCCACCGAAATCGTCCTCCCAAAATTCCGTTCACCTAAAGTTCAATGTCTGTGTTTGTATCCACTTGTTCCAAGTTCTAACGACATCACACGTGCTCGTAGTAGGACAGCACGAGTGGCAGAGAGGATTACGTCATCATTCTAATCTGTCGTACGACACTCTGAATGCGGCGCGCATTGTCGTATCACTTGCCGAAGTCAAAGCGTTGACTTTTGACACACTGAGATGACTTTCCATGCAAGCTTCTCATCTTCCATTGCCCAACTGCAGCAAAAGAACACTGGTGATTCATAGCGTCCTTCACCACCGTTGTCACTTAACCTGTAAGGGCAATCCTCCTTTGAACAAATGGACACGCGAAACGACTCCACTTGAAGGTGATCCCCGAAATCTTGAATGCTCCCCTCGGAGAGTTCATTTGCGAGTTTTGCAGACAATAGCTGAAGCAGATCATTGTTTGTTGAAGACAGAGGCAGGCCGGTGCCTTTGGTCTCTTGACTCTCTTGCAAGTTACCAATGTGAGCAGGACAGCAATATGCAAACTTCACTTGGTGCTTCTTTTCTTCTAACATGACCAGGAGCTCATCTTGGTGCACTACCTTGGCTTTTTTGTTTTTCTCCATAACCAAGATCCCTTCGGCTACCCTATCATCACTTACTTGCAGTCGTGGAATGGAGTTTCTGTTGCTCGAACTCGAACCTTGTTTGTGTTCTGAGCCGCCTGTAGAAAACTTGAAGTTTGGATTTGAGCAACTTTGGACAAATGCATCAGAAGCTACTGCTGTCGCATAGTGGGTGGACGGAACTGACACGGTCTCATTGTTTGCAGGGTCGTAGCATTGAATTCCCAGTTCGGATTGAATTCTTCCTTTCAGAGTAGCCATCCTAGGCTTCTCACCATGAACAAGTATCACGTGCTTGGGAGAAAGAAACTTCACCAGATCCATAATCCCTTTGGCATCTGTATGAGGACTGAAAGTCAATTGATGAATCTGGCAATGCAAACAAATCACCTCATGAATAAATTCCAATTAACTCGACAAAAAAGATATGAATTATGCTAAGGAGTAAGTGAAGAAGATAAACCTGGCATCGCACATCAATTCGGGTGTCCTTGTCCAGATCAATTTTGGTCGGTTTACCAGACATTAATTTATGTCCTATGGTTCCAGCCACGCAATACCTAGAAAAGAAGAAGAAACAATCACTTAAAGTTCAACTTGGCACACACATGAACAGAGAGAACCATGGAGATATGAACATAAAAGCATTCTTTCTCTAATTTTTAGACACCAGTAGAGATTTTATAGGCAGCTCAGCTTACCAGATAGCCAGAAAATGCTTTTGACAATTTTCTTTGGTTTTTGTTATGGTAATCACCGTCTGGGTTTCAACCTAAAGTCTATTACCAATATCTGCAATAAATTCTAGATTTGGAAAATACAAAACAGAGAAGGCAGTTACCCTGGCATTGTAACAAGATTCTTTTCTGAAGGAGCCCAGTGCTTAAAAACCTCAAGTGAAAAACCACCACTGATCATCCCTGGTGTGGCAAACAGAACACAAGGTCCAGGAGCATCTATCATAGACCGCTCAAATTTGTGAACTGCAGCATTCAAACTCATGAAAGTAAGATGGAGGGATTATCAAACAATTCTCTATAAGCAATAAAATAATAACTTGTTCCAAACCCCTTTCAAACCACCACTGATCATCCCTGGTGTGGCAAACAGAACACAAGGTCCAGGAGCATCTATCATAGACCGCTCAAATTTGTGAACTGCAGCATTCAAACTCATGAAAGTAAGTTGGAGGGATTATCAAACAATTCTCTATAAGCAATAAAATAATAACTTCTTATATCAATTCTCAGAAAGTTAACAGGATAATAAATAGTATCATGTTGTTCAATCAATAATTTAATAGAATGTTTATCAATTCAAATGAGGAAAGATTGTTTAAATTGTTTTACTATCTTTGAAGATCCTTGCTTGAAAGCTTAAAGCAGGAAAAAAAAAAAAACCAGTACCAGTTCATGAATGCTTCATGTGTTTGAGTCCAACAAAATTCAATAAAATCCAAAGTACAACTTATGGAAAAGCAATAAAGATAATTTTCTACTTGTTTTGTGTCAGAATTAGCTTAAGGTAAAACTCAGAAGTGAGAGGACAGGCTCACGAATCTAAAAAAAATTCGGAAAGGGAGTAATAATAAGGCCAAAAGCCAACAGTCTTCCCTTCCACTTTTTCAATTTCCATTTTCTACCTTTGTTTCTCTGTTCATCAATATTTCATATTATTACTGGATGAAGTAATACCTCCCTATCCACTTGAATTCCTAAAGAAACATGTTAGAACTACTCCATTACCTCAGAGCTAACAGATAAAAAGAATTACCATTTTTAAAATCAAATGCATTATGTGTGGAGTATGTTTCTTTGATTTTCTGGCTGGTCCAACTGATGAGCATCTTATAATACATATTGGCTTGACGGGTCAAACCTGAAAGAATTATTAACATCAATAGAAATTCGATATCAGCAATTCAGCAAAGCATACATTTTCCTGATTGAGAGAATAACAGACAATTTGACAACACATCATACAAAGAGTTAAGTATGAGAAGAATCAACTGCAAACCTGCTGAGAAGTAAATAGGAACCTTTAAATTCATGCGCTCCCAGTAGTCTTCCAATAAGATACAGAGTTCCTACATAGTACTAAATTACTTTCAGTATAAAATTTCACAACCAGGAGAATTTAGTACATAAAGATAAGAAGAATCCAGCATTATTGTACTGGTGTCTGGTTTTCATGAGATAAGGCCTTCTAAGTAATACAAAAGATATATCTTTCATCTTATAAGAAAGATTTAATTTCCATAAGATCTAAATGTATGAAGGCACATCCATTTTCTAGACCTATACAGCTTGAAAGGCTTAAATGATGATTAAGTAACATGTATCATAGGTAAAGCATACTTCTTTACATTTCTTTAACTAAGACATGACGAAATTGGTTGAGATACAGATAATTGAAGTCAAGGCAATCAAAACCATGTTGATTGAAATACCTGAGCTCTTCCCAGAGCAAATGAAGGAATTAGCACTTTTCCCCCACCAGCAACACAAGTGTGAACCTGCATATAGATCAACAAGACAACCACCTTCAGAGAGAAATCATATGTAAAACCAAGACAAAACATAAACACATCAGTGGAAAAAAAAAAAAAAAAAAAAACTTAGATTAGAGTTCAAAGATGGAAGATCATATATCAGAGTTCAAAAGCATAAGAAAACTCTAAAATGATCTGTTGATACTTCAATCTTATCATTAACATACAGCTCTGAGAAATTCTCTTTCCCGGGCATATTTTGAATCACGAATGGTTGTTGCATATGTGGACCTGTAGCAGGAAAAGTGAAAGGATTAACCTAATGCATAGCATACATAAGCAGGTGCCCAACAAAAAGGTTTCATGCATCAAAAAAGTGTGTCCTAAGGAGAACCAATAAAGGGGAACTGTTTAATAAGTGATAAGCACAAAGTTCAAACTTAGAGTAGTGAAGATAAAACTATAAAGCGGTGTACTGACACACGGGCGCGCGCGCATTATTAACATCAATAGAAATTCGATATCAGCAATTCAGCAAAGCATACATTTTCCTGATTGAGAGAATAACAGACAATTTGACAACACATCATACAAAGAGTTAAGTATGAGAAGAATCAACTGCAAACCTGCTGAGAAGTAAATAGGAACCTTTAAATTCATGCGCTCCCAGTAGTCTTCCAATAAGATACAGAGTTCCTACATAGTACTAAATTACTTTCAGTATAAAATTTCACAACCAGGAGAATTTAGTACATAAAGATAAGAAGAATCCAGCATTATTGTACTGGTGTCTGGTTTTCATGAGATAAGGCCTTCTAAGTAATACAAAAGATATATCTTTCATCTTATAAGAAAGATTTAATTTCCATAAGATCTAAATGTATGAATGCACATCCATTTTCTAGACCTATACAGCTTGAAAGGCTTCAATGCACTTTCAGTATAAAATTTCACAACCAGGAGAATTTAGTACATAAAGATAAGAAGAATCCAGCATTATTGTACTGGTGTCTGGTTTTCATGAGATAAGGCCTTCTAAGTAATACAAAAGATATATCTTTCATCTTATAAGAAAGATTTAATTTCCATAAGATCTAAATGTATGAAGGCACATCCATTTTCTAGACCTATACAGCTTGAAAGGCTTAAATGATGATTAAGTTATTAGAGTTATAACACGTGAGCATGCAATCTAACTGCAAGGAATTTTTTATCAGAAACAAATTATTCAGGACCAAATGTCTCTCTCTTTTTTCCCCTTTTTCCTTTCTTTGTCCTCTGGGCTCCTTATAAGAAAGATTTAATTTCCATAAGATCTAAATGTATGAAGGCACATCCATTTTCTAGACCTATACAGCTTGAAAGGCTTAAATGATGATTAAGTTATTAGAGTTATAACACGTGAGCATGCAATCTAACTGCAAGGAATTTTTTATCAGAAACAAATTATTCAGGACCAAATGTCTCTCTCCCTTTTTCCTTTCTTTGTCCTCTGGGCTGAACATGTATCATAGGTAAAGCATACTTCTTTACATTTCTTTAACTAAGACATGACGAAATTGGTTGAGATACAGATAATTGAAGTCAAGGCAATCAAAACCATGTTGATTGAAATACCTGAGCTCTTCCCAGAGCAAATGAAGGAATTAGCACTTTTCCCCCACCAGCAACACAAGTGTGAACCTGCATATAGATCAACAAGACAACCACCTTCAGAGAGAAATCATATGTAAAACCAAGACAAAACATAAACACATCAGTGGAAAAAAAAAAAACTTAGATTAGAGTTCACAGATGGAAGATCATAGATCAGAGTTCAAAAGCATAAGAAAACTATAAAATGATCTGTTGATACTTCAATCTTATCATTAACGTACAGCTCTGAGAAATTCTCTTTCCCGGGCATATTTTGAATCACGAATGGTTGTTGCATATGTGGACCTGTAGCAGGAAAAGTGAAAGGATTAACCTAATGCATAGCATACATAAGCAGGTGCCCAACAAAAAGGTTTCATGCATCAAAAAAGTGTGTCCTAAGGAGAACCAATAAAGGGGAACTGTTTAACAAGTGATAAGCACAAAGTTCAAACTTAGAGTAGTGAAGATAAAACTATAAAGCAGTGTACTGACACACGGGCGCGCGCGTGCACACACGCACCCGTATATTAAAATAATTCTATACTCCAGAGTTAATCTTAAACTCAAACCTTGAAGCAAACTCTAATGTAGGAAAGATGATGAAGCATCACGGATTGTGGTGTCACCACAACAAAGGATAAACATCTGATACATATGTTCCTTGAAATAAGGTAAAGAAAACAGAATCTGAAATAATCACAATTCACAAGTAAAGATCAATAGGTACCAGAATGTAAGTGCAGACATACATTAGGATAGGCTACAAAAGAACGGACACGTAAAAAAGGAACAAGCACACACATCCCATACTCTGTAATAACAAGGTCCAAACTTAGTCGATCAATTTGAGCTGCTCCAAGATGCCTGTCTGGTGTCATATTATAGTCTCCTGTGTACACCATAGCAGCGTCTCCCACCTTTGCATAAAACATTGCAGCTCCAAGAACCTTGAAAGCATAAGAAATTTTGATCAGGAGTTCAGGACTCAACAGTCGAGCAAATTGACGACACGAAAGCCTTACATGTCCGGCATAGTAAGCACGGATTTGAAGATCCTTATCAACCTGCAACGTCTGCTTGAGATCCACCGGTATAACTGCAATGAACAACTGAATTCAGTTCTTTCACCACCATATCTTTCACCACCTCCATCGAAACAAACTCAAAATTCACACACCTTTCTTCATGCATTCAACAATATGCTCGGACGTAAACTGTTCCTCCTCGCCCCTTCTCTCAACCATCACTTTCCGATAGTCCTCCAACATCAAAGGCGCCAGCGCCTTCGTCGGATACTGCAACACACCGAAAAACCAGTGAAAACAAAAGACCACCAAAAATCAGCTCACACAGACATTTCATCAAACACCTTACCGTCATGTAAATGGGGCCACTGTAACCGCACACTTCAGTGAAGTAAGGGAGCGCGCCGATGTGATCCAGATGACTGCCACAGTAAATATCCAATTAGCCAACTGACTCTGTGGATTTTTTTTATAAGTTTCGGATTAGGTTTTGAGCTTACAAGTGAGTGATGATGATGCAAGTGAGGGTTTGATTGAAATTTGGGCCGATGAGGGAGAAGTCAGGGTAGCGGCGGTGGTCGAGGTGGCCCATATGCATACCACAGTCGAACATGATTCGTTTCCCGTTGATCGTTACAATCACACAGCTCTTGCCTACCTCTTGCCCGGCGCCTGAAACCGTGAAATTTTAAGCTTTACAGAAATCTATCTATATGTGAGAAGAGAAATAGAGAAGGTTGTGGTGAAGAAGATAGAGAAAATAGTGAGAGAGAGAGACGATGGGAGAGAGTGAGGGGCTACCCAGAACGAGAGAGTCGATGGCCATTGGAACGGCTTCTTCGCGCGCTTTTCAGTTTTGGCTTTTCAACTTTTAGTAGGGCTGCCACTTGGTCTGGTAATTACCAAACCGATCGAATACCAACCGATGTTTTAGATTTGGTAAACCGACTTTTTGATAACCGAGACCGATAAAACTGAAATAAAAAATTACCAAAAAAGTTGGTTTGGTTTTGATCTACCGATTATCTAAATATTAGATTTATATACTACAGTTTTCAATACACATACATGTATATTAAGAAATAAACATAAAAACGTTTATAAGAGTATGAACATTATTACATATACTACATTAATAGTATATGTATTTTAAGTAACCCAGTCAACGATGGTTAAATAACCTAGTTTTATTGAAAATTGCTAAAACTTGATGTCATATATACAAAAGAAAGCTATAATTAGTAGATGAATACAAAGTTTATGACTATAAAGTTTATGACTATAAAATTCAAAAACCTAGTTTTGTTCATTCTAATTTATATTATAAAGAATTAGTTGTTCTAAAGTTGGTAATACCGAAAACCGAAATACCGAATTTAGTAGATATAATTAACAACCGAAAATTTTGGTTGGTAATTGGTAACTCAATTTTGAAACCGAAGGCTTTGGTTTTGAAGTTGGTAATACCTGTAACCAATTCGAACCGACCGAGTGATAGCCCTAACTTTTAGTTTAAAGAACCTGTTCGTCGCAGAATTTAAATTGGGAGAGGATCCTCTCCTGATCAACTTAACTACCTAAGCTTTTAACTAGACAATGACACGTGGATATAATGAATCCAACGGTCTAAAACAAGCTTTCACTTGTCTTCTTCTCTCGCTATTCATCTCTTCCTTCACGCTTCTCTCTCTCCCCTTTGTTCTTTACGAATCTGTCCCCAGGCTGAGACTAAACAAGAGAAAAGTTGCTTGGGTATATGCAGACTAATATACTGGGAACTGATGAGTCTGTTTCAATATGCAAGATGTCATCATTCATGGACTCTCTCTCTCTTTCTTCCTTATGTTCTTGTTTCACTTCACTCAGCACCAATGCACATAATAGCTAATCAAGTGGGTTTCAATGAAATTTGATAGGGAATTAATTTGATTTTCTGAAAAAAAAAAATGAAAAAAAAAGAGAGAGGCCAAACTTAACTGATGAGGAAACATTGATTATGAATGAGAACCCATGGTCATTCATAATCAATCTCTTCTCAATGTTTGTTACTAGCTGCCTCACGTCATCTTCCAATGGGTCGTTCATACCCAAGTATTAATTGATTAAATTTTACAGGAACAAACCCATAAGTGGAACACCCAGCCTCAGAAATCGAACCCAAAAATTAAATCCCAACCAATTTCCTCCCATCAATTTAATCACAACCAATCCCAAAAGGAAATTTAGCAACCACCATAACCCATAAAGACGAGTAAAAAACTTAACTGAGAGAGTGAGAGAGAGAATTCTCTGCGAACTTGTTTGTGATTGAGATCTATGTAATGAACAACGATTTCGAATCGAATGAGAAGTCGGAATTCGGTAACAACATTAAAGAAGCTAAAGCTAAGGACGGCGGCGTCGGTAAGGATAAGGCTAGGATTTCGCCAATGAAGCTCGATTTAGAGAGCAAACGGCGGAGGTTCTGTGGATTCTGAGAGAGAGAGAGATGGAAGAGTCAAAATCACTATGTGGCACTATGTAAACCGTTGGATTCATTATATCCACATGTCATTGTCTAGTTAAAAGCTTAGGTAGCTGCTTAGGAGATGATCCTCTCCAATTTAAATTACTCCAAATTTTATCTGAGAGTATTATCAATACGTATTTTTTTTTATTAAAAAAAAAATTACCTGGCTCAGGTTTACTGAAATTCTTTATTCACTTGCATTATCAGTGTATAAAAGAATTTTATAAATTTTATATCAACAGCCCCGCCCGACTTAATTGAATGGAAATTTTGCAATATTTTAGAGTATTGAAATCTTAAATCGAGGCTGATAAATTGCAAATGGTTTGCAGTATACCCCAAACCCTTGTTGCTCATTCCAAATATCCCACATTTGGATTAAAAGTTAAAAACAAAAATAGCCTAAAAATCTCAAATACAACATTTGGTTAAATTTCGATAAAAATAAAATAAAATTTTTTAAAATAAAATATAAAAAAAAACACCCTTTGGTTAAATGATAAAGATATTCTGTTTAGAAGTGTCCAATCTTTTTTGGTCATAATCAACTCAAACGAAGGTTCAGTCTGACTTTCATCAAGCACGTGGTTAGTTACGGTTGAGGTGAACATTTGATCTAAAAGAGGAAACATTTCACATCACCCTAACCACATTCACCTGCAAAGAGTTGCGAAAGTAGAAAGGCGGGCAGGATAAGAAGATTATCGTGATTCCTTCACTTCAGGAATTGCGGCTTCGACTAGAATTGATATGTAGTCAAGCATTTCGAAACCATTTGTAACTTTCGGCACGAACATACCCAAGAAAGGCAGGCAGGATAAGAAGATTATCGTGATCCTACCCACCCATACACATCTCAGAAAGAAGAAAATGAATGCTGATGTTTCATTTCAAACAATCAGTATATAGTATTGACATTTTGCCCAGTACCTTCAGGCGGGCATGATTAGCCCAAAAAGATCGGCTACACTAAGCTTAGCATACCAGATATATATAACCAACAGAGGACTATAGATGAATTAACACAACCACAAAAGATCTGATCTTGATCTGGTTACAAGAATATTAACAAACAATCACACTAGCTGCAATTACAAATATAAACTGCAAAACGGGGAACAAAGTTAAAGCCAAATAAGCTACCTATACAACACACAACCATTGCCCACTCGCGATACCTCACAAAAGGTTAGCCCAAAGTCAATAATCTTCTTCCCTTTCTCTTTCTTGGATTTCTGAGCATGGGAATACCAATCTATGTCAGAAGCACACCGCTTTCTCAGAGTTCGATCTCTTTTCTGGATTTCTCTCTTGCCAGCGTTGGCATGCCAACTACAATCACAGTAGGGGGGTGGGGGACATAAAATAAGTGGTAAATGGAAGGAAGAACAAGACACGTGCACTAACGCCTTTCTGCAACTGCAACTGTGATTTTGTTATTGGGTGCTGCGTGTCAACCCTCCTCGTGACAGACCTCTGCAAAATATAAGAAACAGTTCAACTTATGAGAACACTAACCACAATTGAGAAGCCATCATCAGCAACCATAACAAAAGTTTAGCATATGCCCTTACATGAACCACAATGTAGCAACAATTAACAAGCACATATATGGGGATATTCTGGAAAATAGTTGGACGTAGTCATCCAACCTTAAAGGCTGGCTCTTGGATAAAGAATGGAAAATTAGACCAAGGTAGCAGACATACTCTGATCGTCTAAGATTATGAGTACGCAATCCATTGGTAAATACATTGTGGAAATACTCTTTGAACTTACACAACAAAAGGGAAATAAGTGGATTGGACAAGGAGGCAAATTTAGTCTAAAAAACCTTTAATATGTTTCAATTGGATTCAGAATAACAAACTATAAGAAATCTTTTCTTTCTTTTTTTATTCCCTTACTTCCAATACTCCAAAAGAAGAGAATCATAAGGCGGGATTGAAAACTACTTCAAACAATTGGGTTCGCAATCCTGTCAATCCAAATGGCGAACCAAACATCTACTGTACAGTCTCGACTTGGGGGGCAACTCTTTTCCTGGGAGCAGGAGTGACTAAATGTATGTGTCAATCCTATGTTTCTGGGGTCTGTATTTCCTATTGTGCTGTGGGGAACGGGATTCATATATGGTGATTGTGCCAACAGGATCTCATCTTTTATGGATTCTGCACACATATCGAGTTTGGCAGATATACTGATGGCAAACAGAAAATTGCTTGATTTTCAGTGGTGGGTGCTGGATGACTATCAATCAAGAGTTCAAGACTGATTCACTAGCATGAAGCTCAGTCTAATCAGCTGGTCTCTACCGTCTCCTTTGGATTAAAGGAAGAAGCAAATTGTTAAAGCAAGCTTTAACAGAGAAAAAGCTTGCTGTTCCTTTCAGCGTTAGGGTTACTGAACCTCACTTATTATTTCATATATAAATACAGATTCTCTATCTAAATTTCCAATCTAGTAGACAGGTACTAGTGTATTTGTCAAAAGAGCAGCTAACCTTGAAGGGCCTGGTTGACCTAGTTACCATGTTTGGAACCAGCCTCACTAGGAAATAACAATGGAACTGAAACCCAACATATGGACACAGAATATAAAAGATGATATGTATGCAAGAACTACACATAAACTTTGCATATTAGGTAGAATTAAAGCCTCAAAAAGAGCAGCTAACCTTGAAGGGCCTGGTTGACCTAGTTACCATGTTTGGAACCAGCCTCACTAGGAAATAACAATGGAACTGAAACCCAACATATGGACACAGAATATAAAAGATGATATGTATGCAAGAACTATACATAAACTTTGCATATTAGGTAGAATTAAAGCCTCCACTATTGGTTCTGCAGAAAAATCTTTTCTTAAAATTAGACAGAAGAACCAGGAGAAAATAAAACAGTATATTTATGGACATGTTTCTACTTCAGTTAAAATTATTTTTGCGAGAGCACTGCATTGATGGTATAATTGCAGTTAAATGCGAGTTTTAATTCATTTACTACTAACCAACAAACTTGAAGGAAATGTGTCCTACAACAAGTCAACATCATTGTTATTCTCTCTTCTAATAAGAAAGAAGTGAGTGCCATAGGAATGCATTGAATAGATGGTTGAACTAGTTAGGTTGAATGTTAACTACCTTCCAGAAAGCACTTGAGCACTGTTGACAGAGGTTTTGGCACTACCAAACCGCTTGGCCCTATTGTCGTGTTCTTTGTCCACACGCATGGCAGCTACCTCCTTCTCCATAGCGGCAACTTCTCTTCTCATTTTCTTCGCCTCAACCTCCATTGCTTTGGTCAAGGTGTCTACCTTCTTGGCTAACATCTGAACGATAAGATTGACCAAAAAAGAGAACATCTGAGTGACAAGAATCAACGAATACTTAAATGAGAGTATAAAATCAAAAGAGTGATGGAAAGGAAACTCAACCTCAATAGCGTCATCTTTGTCTTTCAGGCTTTGATCTTTCTCATGACCAGCTCTCCTCAAAGCTACAACCTCTTTCTGTAGCAAATCATACAAAACCCCTGGGACATTATCCTCTGTATCCACTGTTGAGAACT
>BDJD01008131.1:165334-176253 GCA_002564525.1 Rosa multiflora | reverse complement strand
TGCTCAAAGATTTGGGATTGTTGCATCAAGAACCAGCCTTGTTGTACTGCGACAATAAAGCTGCGTTGCATATTGCAGCCAACTCTGTTTTTCATGAGCGAACGAGGCATATTGAAATGGACTGCCATTATATCAGAGATAAAATTCAGGATGGATCCGTTGCTACGAGATTTGTGAGCTTAGCACATCAGTTAGCGGATGTCTTGACTAAAGCCTTGGGAAAAGAAGTTTTTACTCCTATGATTCGCAAGTTGGGAGTACAGGACATTCACTCTCCTCCAACTCTAGGGGGAGTGTTAGGAAGTTGATTGAGCATATCTTCTACATTAAATTATGATAATCTGTAAATATTTGTATCCCTTGATTGTAGATTGCTTCCCTAGAATATAGCTTAATTGTAGGAGTAGATGACGTGAGGATAGGAATTACTTCATGTATATGTACACAGTCGCATAACAATGAATTCAATTCAGCCAAATCCTCTTCTTTTCATACGGGTCGAATTATCGGAAAAAACATGACAAACTTTGCTACATCTGAAACCCTTAAGTTAACCAACAAGCAATAGTTAACAAGATGAGCTTTATCAGATTGTCTATGCATGAGTGAAATGATGAGCATTGAAGGCGTTGATGATTAGCAAGTTTAACTTGCTAATTTGTAGAATTCAATTCATAAAAATCTCCGTCTGTAAGTTATTTTATTCATACATTACTTTATTCATTCACCGCGAATACATTTTAAAAGTTTCTGAATTGGATGTGCCAATAAGTTAGATTGGAGGGGATCAAACTCATAGCCAAGTGTAATTCTTATACAATATAGTGTTTACAACCCTTATTCTTTATTTGAGTTAACCGTATTTTAAAGGATCAGAAATTTGAATTAAAATAAATATATTGTCGTAAAACTTAACTAAACAAAAGAAAACCAAGGAATGACTTCAATTAATCACGTGGGTCAATATATGAGGTCACTAGTATTCTCAATGTACATGTATCAAAATATCTCATTGAACATTTACTGGTTGACTCGGCCAAAACAAAGAAATAAGGAAGACATTCAGTAGTTTTACATTAGAGTTGCACCCACAGGTTTTCCAGCAATAAAGAAATGCCCAGTAGTAGAAATTTTATTTCCACTCTGTATAGTTTGCTATTCTTATCAACCGAAATTAACATGCCTAACATGAATCTTTTCACAATTGATGTGTTTTGTTTTTCAGCTGTGTTTTCTTTCCAATGATTTCTACTTCATATATTTTTGTGTGTCCATACATTAACTTGTTCTAAATCAGTCTACGATTGTAGGGAGTTTGGAGTCGGTCTCTTAATATTGTACCGATTCATTAATGTACCATAGACGTTCTTAAACATCTTTAGGATCCTATGAGGGACAATTCAAATATCAAACGCCCAACACAGGGTCCTATTAGGCCTCTCCTTCCTGTACGGAGAATAAATTAACCGGAATACCACAACCGTCGTCCTTTCATCTCCTCCTCTCTAGCTCTCGGCGTCTCGCAGAGTCTTGCCTCCTTATAGACCTTATTGTGCTTCTGAGAAAGCCGAGGACTGAAAACGAAACCGGAAATTTGTATGTTATCCCACTTTGCTTCTGTTTCAATGGAACTATGGATGATTCCAACTCTGACTAGATTGCTGTTTGCACTTGTGCCTCTTTTTCAGTTGTTAAGAATTAATCCAAAGCTTTCTGATCAAATTTAAAATGCATTCTTTGGTTTCTAGTTGTCCGTAATATGCATTTGAATGAGGTGAAAGTCCAATCCTTTGGATTCTTGCAGAAGCATTATATTTATAAATTGCATGATTTTTACTATTATAACATCTTCGCTGTTGAAAAGATGATATGTTTTACGAGGATTAACTTTTCTGGGCAGGCCCAAAATGATGATTTTCAAATTGTATGAAATTTGCAAAGGGGACTGTTCTCGCTGGAGCCTGGAGGGGTCTGACTTGTGTGTTTGCTTCCAATATGTATTCCTAGCTCAAATGGCTACTGCTTGATATCAATCTGTAAGTCCTTTCTCTGTCTGTAGAATGATAACTATATTAAGTTGATTGCTCCATATGAATACCTGTTCATGATAGTCTAAGTCCTTCAATTAGGATGTTGTTTCAAGTTAAGTAAAACAACTTTCCTAGAATCAATACTGCTCTACCTGCTTGTTAAGTTGCATAAAGCACAATAGCAGGAAAAGAACAAGTAAGACCACACTCAACTAACTTATCACATTTATAGAGTGCTAAAATACACTTTTATTTTGTGCACTTACATTCATATCAAAATGAAACAACCATTATTACCTACTAGAGAATGAATAGCAGAAATATCACAAGCGACACCAATATATCAACTATCGTCCACCATCATGTGGCATTAACTGTTCGATTTGCATGCTGTCATACGCAGTGGTCGTACCACCGGTTAGACCACTAGGACTGCAATCACCTTCTCCATTACCCACAACGTAAGCGTCTGAATTAATTGACCCAAGCAAGTATTCAGTCTCTTCTTCGCAAAAATTAGCATTAAATCCCCACGGATGTTTTGCCGTGACACTCATTTCCTCTAACTCTTTCACAACTTCTTTCATGGTAGGCCTTTCCTCCCCGTTTACCCTCAAGCATCGTTTTGCCAGATTGGCCACTTTCTTTACCGTCTCAATGTTTCCCTCATTCACTATGCCATCATCAAGTATTTGATTCAACCAACCTTCTTCCATGGAAGCAAGAAAGATGCTTGCTAAGCATCTATCTTTAGAAACCGGCATTTTGCTTGATAGTAGCTCCACTAGGACAACTCCAAAGCTGTAAACATCACTCTTTTCTGTTAGTTGGTTTGATTGCAGATATTCAGGGTCCAGGTATCCAAATGTCCCAAGCACTAAAGTTTGTATATCAGTTTGACCTGAAGGAACCAATCGGGAAGCTCCAAAATCTGACACTTTTGCTGTATAATCATCATCTAACAGAATATTTGCTGTTTTCACATCTCGATGTATTATTGGTGTGGAAATTGAGGAGTGTAAGTGGGACAGTGCTTCCGCGCTTTGAGTTGCTATCTTCATTCGTAATTCAAATGGGAGTGATGATCCTTTTTTATGAATGTGCTCATAAAGAGTGCCATGGGTAATGAATTCGTATACTAGTAAAGGTACTTCCGTTTCTAAACAACAACCCAATAGCTTTACCACATTTTTGTGGTTGATTTGAGAAAGAACAATCACCTCGTTAACAAATTGATCACTCTGGGTCAGGGCACCACCTTTCGACTTCTTTATGGCAACCATTGTGTCATCCGGTAGTATTCCTTTGTAAACTGTTCCATAACCTCCTTCTCCAAGGACTCTACTCTCATGGTAGTTGTTTGTTGCCTTCTCAAGTTCTTCAGTAGGAAAGATTTTTGTTGTCCTCATCGAGCTTCCATGACGATCGAGTTGTTGCAGTAACAATAAGCCACCATTCTCTTTGAAGTGCTTTTCTTTGAGTTTAATGAACTCTCTTTTCTTCATTCCCCAACATGTCCACGAAATTCCAAGGAATAAAACCAAGAAGCCCACAGTTACACCTGCAAATAATTGAAAATTCATGATCAAATTTGTTTTAATTAGTTTGTTTGCTTTTGCATATCTATATGATACTGTTTAGAGGTGTAGCATGGTTGCTTCTTTTCTGTCCTTTTATGTTTGCCTTTGATTCTAGTTGGGATTCCCCTTAGCTCATTATTGCACTTTCCTTTTATTCTAGCTAGTTGCAATACCTTCTTTAGGAAAAAAAAAAAAAAAGGCTTCTATTTGTGCAATATGGTTTCAAAAACTGACAGAGCAGTCTCGTTTAACAAACACAATAGAGAAAACGTCTTCCTTTATATTTGGAAATGACTTGTGCATTCTCTTTTTATTACTTCGCTTTGAAGAAAAAGTTTGAGAATACTAGGTTAATTAGAATTTGGAACGAAAATAGCTGAAGCTATATGAATTGAGTCCGTCATTACTGTTCAATAAAAGTTTAGGCTATACATGGTCATGGGATGCACACATGCATGTTAATATCTAATTATACATACCCAATGAAACCATAAGCAGGAGAACGATCTTTTTGTGTGTTTCGGAATCGTCTTTGATGCAAGTCTTGTCATTCATGCCATCGTTTTTGTATCCTTTGTGACATGAACAAGAGTGATTTCCTGGAGTATTTAAGCACCGTCCGTTCTGGCAGGGCTTGAGAGCCCTGCACTCATCAATATCTGAAATGGAAATTAGGAAAGGAAAAGCCTATCAGAGATCAATAAATTTGGTAAAATTGCAAATCCACTGGTGAGCTATAATTAATTTCTGTTGATAAATCATATAATATAGCTGAAGGTAAATCAAAGATAGTCACACCTTGGCAACCATCTGGGTGGTACGGGTTTCCTTCATAACCAGGCTTGCACTGGCATAAGTAACCTACAGACCCATCAATATGACGGTTTATGCAATTGCTATTAGCCATGCATGCAAAATCCTCCCGATGTTGAGCTTCATCACAGGGGTCTGTGTCATTCCCAATGGCCCAATTGAGAACCACTGGAAGCTGTTCAGTGCCATTCAGTTGTTCAAAACTAGAAGAGGTGAAATTGAATTGGCCTTTCTCTGCAATGAAGGCGTAGCTGCAGGGGTTAAAATCCAACACATACGAATGATTGTAGTAGCTAGCCAAACGCACAGTAGTACGATTGTGCAGTCCACTGGGGATGTTAGTCTGGCAACACCCAACCCCAGAGCAAGAGTTGTTATCAACACTGCCAAGGCTGCTGCATACTGAGATGCACCCAGTAAAGAACGGCTGACTTTTTTCCCCTCGGTAGCCTTGGAAAGTTGCGGAAGTGTCACAACCAACGACAGTGAATATGTTTTTAGTATCAGAGATCGTATAAGGAAGAGGCAGGGTGAGCCGAGGGTCGGTGTTAGTTCGACCATATGCATCGTAACAATCTCGCCCTACATAGTGCAACATTCGCAACTCACCTTCATCAAGGGAAATGTTAGTAACAACGACATTCCCATGCATCAAATATGGTGTTGGTGGTTGGGTGGTATGGCTACAATTGATAAAGAATTCTTTTCGCAGGTAACAACCCTCCTTCATGCCAAAAGGATATGGAATTGTGAGATTGCCGCACTTGTCTGGGCAGTCAGTTGGGAGGGCTTGAGCAGCAGCTGCTGTTGTCGTAGTACTAGCCGCTAATAATAGGATTAGGACTGCCGCCAATGGGAATTGCAAGGCCATGATCGACATGGCATGCAGCACTAGCTTGTTTGTGGAATGTTATTAAGGAGTATTGGTATCAAATAGTTGTATTGTTGATGATGAGTAAAGCAGTATTCCTGAGTCGGCCTTTTGTAGTCATGGCATGGGAAAGTTTCTGGACAACTTCATTCTATGCTCTAGCTAGCTTTCTATTCCAGACTGGGTCGTCCCAGGTTATTTCCTGGAAATTAATAAAACACAACAGACACGGAAATGTATAGTCATGCGGGATGGTGATTGTCATTCCTTGACTATCAAATATCACCATGTTGGAAGTACCTTACGACGGACCATTAGCCATGCTATAATTGCTGGCCGCAAGTGTGAAATAATGGAATATAAACCCAAGAAATAATGGAATATAAACTAGTACAGTAACCTTTAATTGCAGAGAAACAGGAATATATCATCATGATTATATGGGTGCGCCACCATTGCGGAACGCTCGCGAGTCGCAAAGATAGGTTTAAGTATCATATCCCAACTGTTCGCATCCAATAGCCGGTCGACTTTACTCATATTTTAGCTATATCCAGATTGACAGATAATTAACAATTATATGTCTGCACTCTGCAGTGGCTGCCAAGATTCTCAAAGTAATTTGGTGCAGGGCCAATACCTATGGCCCGGAATACTATATTTTTACCTATGTGGGGATCGGGAATTCACATAATAGCCTATATCTGGGGCTAAAGCGAAGATATAAAGGACAACCAATCAATCAATTAATTTCTACAGATTATTAAAGTCTCTTCGGAGCAACTTATCCCTCAACCTCGGTTGAACCAGTCAAGCTTGAGTTGCGCCTTTGCAACCTCACGAAGCTAAAGATACGCTTTAGCACTGGTGACCACACTCTTGTCCAAGCCTCCCCGGAGCAACCCGCCATCAACGTCAGTTGAACCAGCGAAGCAAGGGTAAGACTCTCGCGAACCAGCAAAGCTAAACTTAAGCTTTAGCAAAACCCCTGCTTCTCTCTTACTTCCCAGTGATTGCTCTGCTCAATCTATAATATTGAGTATCGATTTAATGACGCAAAGAGACCAGGCAAAAGTCCTCACTCACGAGGCATAGAGAAGAACCCTGTGACGAGGTTGGTGCTCTCCTCGTCCACAGCCGCTCGAAAAGAAGTCAGGTCAAAGGACACCCCCGACGACCGCATCCCACAATGCTGGCACGCCCGCGCAATCACATTACTCAAAAGAGACTGTTGACCAAGCAAACTGGAGCCAAACATTAACTACGATACCTAATTGTCTCTTTTACCTTGAAAGGTGTAACAATATGTCATGTCTTAATGTATTTTGGTCGAGATAAATTTGTTTTTAGTGCTGAATACTAGTAAATCGTAATTCATCTCTCCTGTATACATCTAATATATTCTCATCAGCTCGGCATTAACTCAGTTAGTTATCATGGTCATATACAAATTAATTACATCATATAGATTATAAACTACAATTGAAAACTATTTTGTATCCGACATCATAATGGTACGTTTGATGATATGTGTTTACTCATGGACATGAACACCTAGCCCCGTGTATGTCACGCATTATATCATATACACAACCACCTTTCTTTCAAATGTCTTTACTAAAGACAAGTAGCTATGATACAGTGATGGAGCATTACTAGTCAATGCCGTGCAAAGTGCCAAAGTGTGGCACCTTTCTTTCAAATGTCTTAATAAAGGCAAGTAGCTATGATACAGTGATGGACCACTACTAGTCAATGCCGTGCAAAGTGCGGCAAATGTGAAATATATTTGTTTGCATTGGAATACCAAGTGGGAAAACGAGAGGACTAAGTCTTTAATAATTTATTTGCTGTCTGAAGTCAAGCAGGTGGTGAGATTGAAATTGGACGGTGAGTGACCAAATCATCTCTGATCATACCAAGTGGGAAAACGAGAGGACTAAGTCTTTAATAATTTATTTGCTGTCTGAAGTCAAGCAGGAGGTGAGATTGAAATCGGACGGTGAGTGACCAAATCATCCCTGGTCAGCTGCTGACCAGGGGATCGGGACTGATATAACCAATTGTTTCCGCAGCAGATTAGTCAGCATGCCAAGCAAGATTTTTTTTTCTTTGTTTTTCATGCTATTGACTTGAGAAAACGAAGACCAACAAAAATCATTATTAAAGGAAAAAAAAACATTTATATATGTAAACAAGTTAAGTAAATTGAGTTCTGCCTTGAAAGATAGGCAAAATAACTTGCAAGTAACCTAGCTGGCTAGCTTCATTTCATAAAAGAAAAGATTTCACACAACTAATTAAATTACAACTCATACATTCGGCCGAAAAGAAAATTTACAACTCACAATACCTTCAGTATGATACCATACTTTTTATTTTAGGAGGCACTACTTAACTAAAATGATGCAAAGCAAACCCAACCCAAATTAAGAACAACACAATACAGCACTAGCTATGAAAGGAAAAGCTAATATTAATCAACTATTGCCCACCCATCATCAGGCTTCATTATGGGGGCTTGATTCTACATGTTCTGGTCATAGTCAATACTGGTTGTAACTTCAGCTTCATCACCTCTAACATCAAGAAAGTAAGTATTTGCAAGTAATGTCGCAAGTAAGTAGTCGGTCTCTTTGGGAGAGGCATCAGGCTTCCCCCTCTAGCTCCATAGCTGCTTCTTTCAGTGTAGGCTTATCCCCTCCTTTCAATTTTAAACATCTTTTGGTGAGGCGGGCAACTTGTTCAACTATTTCAAAGCTTCCCTCTTTGATTATTTCAAGATCAAGAATCTGATCTAAGCGATTCTCTAACACCACGACGTTACAAAACAGTTTGATAGGTTTCTCTGACTCAAGCTTCTTGTCAGAAATTGCCGATTAACTCGTTATTAGCTCCACAAGGACAATGCCGAAACTATAGACATCACTCTTCTCTGTCAGTGTGTTTGACTGGAGATATTTAGGGTCTAGGTATCCAAGTGTACCTTTCACTAATGTGGACAGCTGATTTTGATCTTTATGAAACAATTTCAAATTAAAGCTCCAAAATTTGACACATTGGCTGTGAAAGGATAGTTTTTGGCTGACTAGGTGTGGTTAGCACCTTCTGACCAGGTTTTGGGTATTCTTCTAAAAGTCTTACACGTGTCCTTCTTTTTCAACCTTCTTCTTTTTTATTCCTACCTTTATCTGTCTTTCAAAGTAATCAAGCCTGCAATGTACAATCCTAAAGCATAGATCTAGCCTTCAACATGCCATATTTCACCTAACGACATCCTGTCTAAACGGTTACTTTCGGGGCGGAATCACTGCTGTTCTAGGCTTTTTGGATCGTTAATCTTAGCTTGAAACTAGTAAACAGATAAATTGCAGTATTCAAAACTTAAACAAATATTTTCAGACAGTATATTGGGCTTCATATAGAATTTATTTATTAAACATGATTACAGAAATTCAGAGCCTCATTCTCAGGTAAACAACTAAGAAGCTGTTTAGCTATCCATAAGAATGATTATAGTTACTTACTTGTAATGAAAGCACACTTCACACTATGACAGGAAGGAAGAGCACACTCCTACTATGGCTTTCTTCTTTGAGAGAATATATTTCTGTCCCAATTTTCGAATGCCTTCTAAGGGAAGCTAAGGCTCCTTATATAGGGAGCGGAACTCAAATTACAATTGAAAATAACAAAATGTACAGAACGACTCAGTGATTTCCTGCTTTCCTGAGTGCTCCTGCTGGTGGAGATCGGACGGGGAAAAGCAGATTCCTTAGGTAAAATGTTTTTCACCTGTCTTTTTGAAAAGCAAAAGCAACTTTTGGGAAAAGTCCAAAAGTACTTTCGGTGCTTTCTACACCTGCTGCTTCACATATTCTCGTCTGTTTCTGAATTGTGACCAAGGACAAACAAGTCGTTGTCTGCCTGAGCCATTCGAGCAGTTGATGCATTATCTTCGACATTTGTATCTACATACATCTTGTAGTGGTTGTCTGTTTCAAGCCTTTCAACCCACTGTAAGCATGCCAGTGTCGAGTCTATCTCTTTTCTGGTGAGAGATAGGAACAAGTCAATGCTGACTACGCCAGGATGATCGTAAGCAGTGATAATAATTTTTTCTCCTGCTGCCAGGAAGGTATTGTTGATATCTTCAGAGATGATCTTCTTGATATATTCCAGAGCCATGGCTTTCATCCATGGGATGCTTGAGTTTGGCTGTCCATTGTACCCAACACAGGCAGGCTGAAGATATTTTTTTTGAATTATTCTCACATAATGATATGGAGAAATATACTCAGCCTCACCATTTGTCTTCTGGATCCATTCTGGAGGAGTGGATCTAAACTTCAGTCGAAGCATACAGTCATTTTTTCTAATATTTTTGACTGTGTTGACAATGATAGGGGGCAAGCCTTTGAGATCATCATTTGTTTTAGTCCACAGATTATGGACAAAACCATTTTCAACAAGCCAAAGCTTGTGTTCTTGAGGATGTTCACTCTGAACATTGACTAAGTATCTTCCAACATATGGTCCTGCAATAATAAAGAGGGTTGGAGGAATACGATCTTCAGAATTATGACTTCCTATCAGACTATGGAATTCATGCCAGTCTGATTCATTAAGTGCCATAATAGGAATTCTAGCACTTTCTGGATTTTCTAGGAAGTGGATTTTTTCTTTTCGAACAGCACTCTGCTGTAGTTCTTCAAACTGTGGTCTTGCATTTTCATAGAGTTCTTCAGCTAGTGCAAAGAGAGCTGGGAACATCAGACCACTGCTTCTTTCTTGAAAGGCAGATAAAAGATTATCTAGGATTGCCTTCTGGTGGTAAGCTAGTCTCTAGCCAGTTCTGAACACAGGAGCATCAAAGGTTCTTAATTCATAATTAAAAACATTTATAACTCCAGTTGGAGTTGGTCTGCTTTTTGGCAAAGCAACTGCCGTCAATGGTCTTGATGAGCCTTTACCGTTTGGCGTTTGAGACGGGCTAGCCAATCCTTTACCCTGGGATTGATCAGTTGAGGCTAAGCCTTTCGGACTAAGCAGGAACCTTTTGAGGATTTTTTCTTTAGGATCCTCATTAGTTTCATGTTATTTCCCAGTTCTTCTGCTTCTGGGATTGCGACCTTCGTCGTCATCCCTTTGGCTAAACATTGCCAGTTCTCTGGTTAAGGCGTCCGGAAGATAGTTCTTGTTTCCTGCAATTAATTCTACATTATAATCATATTGGTTAAGAAATAATTGCCAGTTGGCTAATCTTCCTCTATCAGCAGCTTTATCAAGTTTAAAATTTTTGAAATTCTTTACTCTAGCACAATCGGTGCGGACAGTAAAGGGTTTACCAAGAAAAGCTGGAGAATTTAAAATTGTTTTCTTGACAGCCAAAATTTCTTTTTCCCCTGTGGGATAATTTAGTTCTGCAGGGCTGAACTTGCCGCTACAAAATTTACAGATCTTTTCAATGTTAGTTCTAGGCGCTCTCGCTAGAACCACACCAGACCAATAATTATCACTCGCATCTGTTTGGAGGATAATCTCATCATTTTCCTCTGGTTGTTGTAGAAGAGGGAGGTTTTTGCAGAGATTTTTTATCTGCTTCACAATCTTTTCATCATCTTA
>BDJD01008131.1:131440-164744 GCA_002564525.1 Rosa multiflora | reverse complement strand
TTGAAGATGTTGTCCATCTTTCTTTGGAAGATTGAGGGAGCTTGTTTTAGACCAAAAGGCATTACTAACCATTCGTAATGGCCTTGTGGTGTTCCGAATGCAGTGAGAGGAACACTCTCAGGATGCATCTTGACTTGCTAGAATCCTGACTTTGCATCGAATTTCGAAAAGACTTTAGCTCCTCTGAGCTGGTTGATCAATACTCTTACTTGAGCAATTTGATAACTGTCTTTGACAGTCTTCTTGTTGACATCTCTGTAGTCAATCACCATTCTTGCTTTTCCTCTGAGGTTCCCTGCATGATTTCTCACGTAGAAAGCTGGAGCATGATGAGGGCTAGTGGAAGGTTGAATTAATCTCCTGTTCAGGAGATCTTCAATATCTTTTCTGAATTCCTTATGATCTTCCTCTTTGTACTGAGGAATGGCTTTGACATGACAGATGGCATTCATGTCATGTAATCTTAATTCACAGACCACTGGGTCTCTTTCCCAAAACTTCTGAGGATCTACATCGATATTCTGTTCGAGTAGTTTCTTGATTTTTTCAAGAGTGGGGACTTTCTGAGACTCAAGCTTATTCTGAAAGTGCTTGAGGTTATGCTCATGAATGAAACTAGCTTCTTTATCTGTGCTAGTTGTTTCTTCTTCTTCTTCTTCTTCTGAAGATGATGCTGCAACAAGTAGTTCTTCTTGTTGTTTGATTTGGAGAATGGTTTCAAATTTGGGTTTGTACGGGGTAAGATCACCACTATTCTGTTGTGATTTCTGATATTGGGTAGTTAAGTTTGGACCGACTACACTTTTGGCTTGAGTAAGCCTATCTGCCCAGAACACCCGTTCTCCTTTTCTGAAGCCTTTTGCTTCTTCATCCTGAATAAATCTCTGTTGGAGAATGAAATCATTTCCCAACAAGAAATCTGAGCCTTGGCCTTCAGATTGCCAGACATTGTGGATGATAAATGTTCCTCCACCAATGGTGATATGAACATTTTTTGCTATTTTATTCATGGTGAGATGACTTCCGTCAAATGTGACACCTGTAGCAGTTCTTTTCCTGTCTTCTTTCCAGAGTTCTTCTGGAATTGCAAATCTTTTTGCAATAGTAAATCCCGATGCATTATCTACAAATGCATGTAGATGATATTTTTTGTGATCAGAGAATTTGAGTCCAATCTCTATGTAGTTGCTGTATCTACTAGTAGAGATGACTTTCAATTGTTGAAGCTCATTTTCCTGAGCTTGTTCCTTTGGAATGAATGGTTTACATTCTTCTGGAACAATTTCTGGTGGTTCAACCAGCTCAATAGTTTCCTCAATTTTTTCTTCATCGATGATTTCTTCCTTTATTTTTGAGGAAGATGGTTCCATGATTTCTTGGAACAAGGCTTCTACTTTTATCTCTTTTTGTTCAGAGAAATATTCTTCATATTCTTGTTCTACCAATTGGCTGACAAGGCCATTTTTGGTCTTTCTTCTTGCTTCAGCTATGAATCATTCTTTGTGATAAGTCTTTTTTGACTCTTCACAAAACATAGGGAGACCATTCTTTTCGTGACATAAGCAGTAGTCACAAATGAATGTACCAGGGTTCACCTGATAAGCAGACACCAGTGCTTCTGTCTTGCTTTCTTCCCAGTTTTTGAATTTCTGGAAATTCATCTGTCTAGATTCGAAGTAATATACTTCAGAATCTGTCTCAGACTCAGATGAATCTTCTTCTTCAGACCAGGCAGAGTAAACTGACCTGTCGTCTTCTTCATCATCAGAATAGGCTATTTCATAGCCTTTCATGTTTGCTGTTTCTACTATTAGCTCATATTCTTCAAAGAGAGCTTTAGTAGATCTTTCACCCTTTTCCGGGCATTCATTAGCATAATGCCCTTCTGCTTTACATAACCAACATCTACAAGCTTTCTTGATTGGTTGTTTATGCTGATGAGTATTCTTCTTTTTATTGAAGAATTTCTTTTTAGGATCTTCATCCTGTTGTTTCTTGTAATTGGAACTTTTCTTGAATTTCCAATCTCTTTTCTTATTACTCTTTCTGAAATTTTTAGAGTAATATTTTTCTTTCTTTTTTCTGTAGAACTTGGATTCATGACATCCCCCGTTGGTTGGCATATCCAGTATTCCATAACAGAAATTTTCAACTCCTTTGAGTTGTTTCTTAGCCATCTTTGCTCTAAGATTGGCTTTGCATTGCTCTTTTAGTCATTTCCTGATTCTGTCGGCAATTCCTCCAACTGAAAATCTTTCAATTGGGTTTTCAGCTATGCTTTCTCTCACAACTGTTCTCCAACGTTCAGGGAGTTTCCTGTTCAACAGGTTGACTAGATCAGTATTCTCTAGTTCACCAATCGTACAGTAATATTCTTGAAATTCATTCAAATATTCTTCAAAATATCTCATGTCACAGATTTTGAGAGCATAGATATTTGATTTGGCTGTTTCTTTAGCCTTCTCACTTAGATTTGAGAGATCTCCACAGAACTGATCGTACAGGAGTACTGCAAAATCATACGGAGATTTTGAAGTTTTGATCTCTTCCAGCCATTCTTTTCCTCTGGCTGTCTCTTTGAAAGAGAAGTAATACTTCTTAGCTACACCAGTGAGCGTAGTTTCAAAGTACATCTGAAGATCAGGAGCTTCAAATTTTTCAAGGGTTAGAGCAGAGACCATCATCAGGCTGTTTACCCATTGGTCAAGAGTTTTTCTCTTGTCTAGAGCTTTGTCTAGATCTAGCCAGATACCATTATTTGAAATTGGTACTCTGGGTATCTTGTCCTCTGGGACAAATCTTTGAGAATTTCTTTCTCCATTTTTACCCGTAAAGGCTTTCTGTATAGGGAGTTTTAGTTTTCCCTTTTCTCTAATGATGGAAGTTTTGGAGCTATCTCCATCTTCCATTTCAATATCCTGATAGGGAAGGAGTTTTCTTTCCTTTCATGGATTGAAATTTTTCATTTATTCAATTAGTTTTTCTAATCGTTCAGGGTCTTTGCAGAATTCTACTTCTTTATAGAGATCATAGAGCTTTTGTGCTCTAAGCATATTTACTGGTCTGTTCAGATCAGCTTCTAATTCTTCTTCAGTGATAGGTTCTGTTGGTTCTTCAACAGAGAATTTAGTACTACTACCACTAGCTTCTCTAGTGTTGTAGCTTCTTCTGAGAAGATTCTTGTTTATCCTGATATTCTCAGGACAGACATCACTTTTTCTGTGATTGTCGAAATTTAGACTGATTTCTCCAGTCTTTCTACTTTCATAAATTTTAGCTTTTGCACTTTCTGCTGGTAGCTTCGGACCAGATAACTTCCATTTAATAGGAAAAGTTACTTCATTCCATGTAACCTTGTGAATCTGTTGTGAATGGTTCTTCTGACTGGTGAGGAATCCAGTAGTAAGACCAGGGATGTTTGATATCCTTGTCTTTGGCTCTACTGTGGTACTCATCAGTTTATAGTATATCCTCTATACTATTGCCAATTCTTGCATATCGTTTTTCATAGATATGCCATCTGTCTTGACTCTCAGTCTGAGACAGTGAGCTGCATCTTTCAGGCTAGTTGAGAAGTTTGGGAAGCAGTTAAAATAGACCAATTGGTTGCATAAAGATGCTTCAAGTGTTCCCAGAAGACTAGCTTGAAAATCTGTTAGTCTATTGTCTTGTAAGACACATAGGACTGAACAGTTTATGCCTTCTCGAGCCAAGAGTTTTATGCCTACTTGGACTGCTCCAATATACATAAATTGATAATTTTTTGTTCTTGCTCGGGCAACTTCTTCAGGAGTGATCAGCAATAGATCTGTTTCTCCTGTTGTGGAGGGGGTTGTAAATTCTAGTAGTTTGAAATGATGGCTATCCATCAGGTCAAATGTTCCCCTTTTGTAGATCTGCTTGAAATCTAGCTTTGGAATTGAGGCGTTTTTTTACCTCATGTTCGATTTCATTATATTCGAACTCTTCAGCATTTAGGAGTTGTACTCCTTTCTTTTTCCCGAAGATGCTCATCATTTTGACATCTCGAGTTTCTTTCGGATTTTCATACCGAATACTAGTATAACTAGTAGATGGTTCCAGAAAAATCATATTTGGAACAGGATTCTTTTCTGGTCTTTCTAATGGTTTAAATCCATTAGACTTCTTGGTTGTAGGCGCTTTCTTGTCCTTCAGTATATTTTTCATAGAATCCAGCGTTTTTTGCTGTTCATTGATTTTTCTACTAACATGTGTTAGCTTTTCTTCTTCCGTTTTTGGAAGATCTTTGATATAATCCAGTTTGTTTTCCAATTTTTCTAATTGGTGGAGTATATCAGGTAGTTTTTCTAGATGATTCTGCCATCTAGCTAATTCTTTCTGCAGGTTCTGATATTTTTCATCAGAAGATTTTAATATAGAATTCAGTTTCTCTATTATTAAATCTGAAATTGTCCCCATTGGGGATTCCCCTGCTGAGCTCTTTGCAAGCTCTGATACCAGTGATTTGCGGATCTAACCAATGCTCAAATAATCAAGAGGTTTTTGTTCATCTTCAAGTACATATAAGAGATTATCAATATCTTCTTCAATTTTATAGATTCTGGTTTGGAGTCTATAAATAATATCTCAGTAGTTGGGAGTTTCTCTACTAAGACTTTCTCTATAGTCTTTCAATTTCTTCAACTTTTCTCTTTCTTTCTTCAATTCTTTGCTAGTGTTCTTACAAATAGCATTTAATTCAAGTCTGTCAACGATCGAAATTATGAATAGTAAATTTTAACTGCTTACCTTTGAGCATTGAGGATGAATTAACTGCAACATATTATAACAAACAAACTCAAATATGAGCCCACTACGCTTCCCTAATAATAAATGTAAAATGAATTAGTAAACCTGCAATAGATTTGAGAGATAAGGCAAAGGAGGAAATAAAAAGGAGCAAGACCAAAAGGTCTCTTATGTGTAAGGTTATGAGTGGTTATGGGCAGCCTTTGCTAACCAGGGCTGGTCAGCGAAGTTTTTTCCGGCTGTGAAATTCTCATCCAAAAGTATTTTCGTTGCTGTCAAATCTCGGTGCACAATCTGCATTGAAGTAGAGTTGTGCAAGTATGCTAGGGATCTTGCTGTTTCTGATGCTATCTTCATTGGTAACCCGAAAGAAAGCGGTCCCTTGCCATTCTTTTTATGAATGTGCTCATAAAAAGAGGAGAAATTTTGATAAATGACCTATCTTACGTATTTAAATTGATTTTTAACCATGTTTTACAAAATAGTTAAAAAATGATCATATGTAAAAGTCCTAATTACTCCTATCAAAATTTTGTGTAACCCATCTACCATAAGATGTTTAAGGAAATTGGAATGTAAAGAGAATTGGGAGAATAGTTGTATATATTCATTGATAATAGAAGCCCTATATATAGGGATCGATTACAAAGTACATAATCTTGGAGTACAAGGATTCCTATTCTAACTCGGAGTAGGAAATCTCTTCTATTACAACTATAGAACTAATCCTAGTTTGACAAGGCACATGAAATGCAACATTCTTCAACACTCCCCCTTGTGCCGCTCAAACTTAGTGGTGACGCTTTGATCGTTGCCTCGTTAAAAACCTTGCTCGAGTAATAAAAACCCTGTGAGACAAAAACAACCTCGAGGAGGAAAAAAAGAGTACAACATGCACGTCCTTCACTCTTTGAGATTGAACATGTAGATATCATACCTCCCCCTGATATCGTCATCTCCCCTTGATTACTACAATCATGAGAATTCAGATAACTTTTTTAATCCAATGCTCTTCACATGTTTCTCGAAGGTGGATTTAGGTAATGATTTAGTGAGTAAGTCCACTACATTATCCTCTGATCGGATTTGATTCACTTCAATCTTTAGAAGTGATTGTTATTGCTAATTGTAAAAGAACTTAGGCGATCTATGCTTGGTATTGTTGCCTTTGATGAAACATAACTTCATTTCTTCAATACAAGCTGCATTATCCTCATAAAGGCATGCAGGTTCATCAGTAGTAGACTTCACGCCACAAGTTCCTCGAATATGTCTAATTATGGATTTAGCCATATGCATTCATGCACAACTTCATGCAGAGCAATAATCTCTGCATGATTCGAGGAAGTAGCAATAAGGATCTGTTTTGTAGACCTCCAAGATATCGCGGTGCTTCCCATGGTAAAGACATAACCCTTTTTGGAGCGACCTTTGCAAGGGTTAGAGAGATACCCTACATCAGCAAAACCCATCAAAACATCACCATCGTTTTGATGTAAGGGAGGTGGGTGAGGCCGGCCACCCTTGGCCGCGGTGACATGGCCTGCCACGATGGTGGAGACGGTGGCTTTTTGCCGTATGGGGTCTGATCCCATAATTCCGTCATTCATCTTCTCTCTGTAGGGATAAAACAAGCCCATATCTATCGTACCCTTTAAGTATCGAAAGATTGTCTTTACACAAATTCAATGGCATCACGTTAACGCAGGGCTACATCTAGCCAACAAGTTCATAACAAATAAGGTGTCCAGTCTTGTATTGTATTAAGTACAATAATGCGCCTATTGCACTTAGGTAAGGCACTTATACCAATTAACACGTCTTCATCATCATCTCTGGGACGAAACGTATCCCTCTTAGGGTCAAGACTACAGGTGGCCATGGTAGTGCATCTTGACTTTATCAAAATGCCAAAGCATTCATTGACACTGTATACAAGTTCTAAATCTGGACAAAACCATGTTCTCCTAAGGTCCTTCATCTCAAACTCGGATTTCAGGTGTTCAGTAGTTTCCCTTAACTCTCAAGGGTTCCAATTATGTTTATCAACATAAACCACAACAATTGCAAATCCATAACTTGTCATGGAAACGTGCGGGAATAGTTCATCATATCCCTTCCCAATTACGCGGGAATAGTTTCAACCTCATTGCAAACGCGCTCCACGGTTTAAAGCCACTTGACTTGGGTAAATGAAGTTCACAAGAACCTTCATTATGTTCCTGTTTCTGTGGTAGAAATGGGGTTGTCATAGTTGCTTCCACTTCTAAGATCCGATACCTGTCAACCATGAACAGAGGTCAGAGGGAAGACCGGGTAAGTCGGTCTTCGACCCTCCGATGCCTAAGTCAGATACATGTAATAATGTAGACTAGGTAGAAGTAAATGGAGAGTTGTGGCTTACCTTGGGTGAGTGGAGAGACATGTATTTATAGTGTGGGGATGAGCTTGTGACCCCTTTATTTCCAATGTGGGACTAGCTATGGTCCACCCGATACCACTAGTGTATGGTATCGGTATCGGCATTGGCATCGTGTATGGTATCGGTATTGGCATCATTTTAAGTAGCTAGTGAGCCTTGTGCTTTCGATACTTGTGCCTGAGAGGTATCTATACCAACAAGTCCCCCAAGTCCCCGGTCAAGAGTTCTCTTGGGTGGGGAGTTTGTCCATGGTAAAAGTATCGGAAGTGCGAGGCGAGTATCCTTGCCACATGGCTTCTGTACAACCATTACCCCCAGTCCCCCAAGTCCCCAGCTAAGAGGAGTCTTGACTGGGGTGGTGATTTCATTTTCCAAGTAAAAACCGCGCAAGCATTTGTTGGACGTGTGGCGAGAGTGTCTTCCTTTGGGTGACTAGTCCCCCAATCCCCTGAGTCCGAGGTCAAAGGGTTTAGACCAGGGTCTGCAATCATATAGCATCAGGTATGCTCGATATAAGGTGTACTCGGTACACTTGGCATCTGTAAGGGTAGCCTTGTCTATGTCAGCCCATTTTTGCATATGACGATAGTAATAAGTTGGCGTGAAGCTGATAATGACTGCAAAGAGTGTAGCCGATAGTGGCTGTAATGATGTAACCAATAGTGGCTAGAATGTACTTGGCGATATCGCTATTATTAAGCTTGGCACAACCTTTTATTTTGCATGTAGTGCCATGCAATCACATAACGGATAAAGATGAGACATGACGATATTGTATAATAGAGAGAAGCCATGGCGATATCGTATCATGTAGTGGAGAACTAAGAGAGGGCGATATAGCGTAATAGATAAAACATGGTGATACCGCATAATAGAGAAAACATGGCAATATCGCGTGTGGAAGAAAGATAACTCATGCCGATATCATATAATGGAGAGATGACATATGACGATATCATGTGTTGGAGAGACAACTCATGGCCATATCGTATAATGGAGAGGTAAAGCATAGAAATGTTGTATAATAGAGATAAGGCATGGCGATATCGTGTAAGAGATATAGAAAACATGGTGATATCAAGTGTTGGAGGAAGATAACTCATGTCGATATCAGATAATGACATGGCATTTTGCCTTGCTCGCATATCATTAAGGCATTTTACCTTGATCGCATTTCGTTTAGGCATTTTGCCTTACTCGGGTTTCATGAAGTCATTCCGCCTTGCTCGCGTTTCATGAAGGCATTTCACCTTGCTCGCATTTCATGAAGGCATTTCGCCTTGCTCACATATCATTAAGGCATTTCGCCTTACTCGCATTTCATGAAGGCATTTCACCTTGCTCGCATATCATGAAGGCATTTCGCCTCACTCGCATTTCATGAAGGCATTTCTCCTTGCTCGCATATCGTTTATTCATTCGTTCGTTGGCGTATCGTGCAACATTCATTCATTGGCGTATCGCGTAACATTCATTCGTTCATTCATTCCTTGGAGGAGTGTTGCATAGCATTTATTCATTCATTGGCAGAGTGTCGTGTAGCATTCATTCATTCGTTCGTTGGAGGAGTATCGCGTTTAAGCATTTCGTATTGATCGCATTGGAGCATTTCGCATTGATCGCGTTGGCAATACAAGGGTTTGCGAGTGATAGCACGTATAGTGCTATATCAGCACAACCATGCCTTTAGAGATATTGAATTATAACGCCATTTTGACATATTGATTGGCGTATCGCGTAACATTCATTCGTTCCTTGGCGTATCGCGTAAGATTCATTCATTAGCGTATCGCGTATCGTTCATTCGTTCATTGGCGTATCGCGTAACATTAATTCGTACGTTGGCGTATTGCGTAACATTCATTCATGCATTAATTCATTGAATCGCACCTAGAAACGCAAGGGTTTGCGAGGGACAGCACTTTGCTGTGTCAGAGAGACCGGCTGTGGGTGATATCGCATTAACACATTCATTCGTTGGCGTATCGCGTAACATTCATTCATTGATCGTGTTGGAGCATGTCGCATTGATCGCGTTGGCAATACAAGGGTTTGCGAGTGATAGCACATATAGTGCTATATCAGCACAACCATGCCTTTAGCGAGATCGAATTATGTAGCCATTTCAGCTTGTTCGTGTTATTCGCATTGAAGCATTTCACATTGACCGCTTTTGAGTATTTCGCATTGATCGCGTTGGCAATACAAGGGTTTGCGAGTGATAGCACGTATAGTGCTATATCAGCACATCCATGCCTTTAGCGATATTGAATTGTATAGCCATTTCAGCTTGTTCGGCTTGTTCACGTTAGGCAGTAGTGTAGTTTGGGATTGCTTTACAGCTTGCCCATGCCTTTAGCGATATTTTGGTGGAGAGAGATAAGAAATGGTGATATCGAGCCAATTTCACTGAAAATTGCCAAAAGCAATGAGAATACACCCCAATCGTGGGTGAATACATGGCGATCATGGGAGAGGACATGGCGGTCATCTGAAAATACATGGCGATCATTGGAGAACAGATTGCGATCATTGGAGAATACATTGAAATCGTTGGAGAACACATTGCTATCGTTAGAGAAGACATTGAGATCATTGGAGAACACATTGTGATCATTGATAGGAGCATAAAATGCTATGAATTTATAGTTCAAACCTTTATACTTTTGCTTAGTTTATTCCTTAAAAAGATCAATTTAACTTTGTCATTTTCTTAGGTACTTTGAGAAGCAGTTAAGGAGAAAAGAAAGCTATTGTGGGACAATCAAGGCACGTCACATGAAGTAGTGATGCAACGGATGGATTCTGATCATTTAGATGGTCATAAAAATCAAGAGAAGATGGAGAAAATTGCCGTGAAAACAGTTGCAGAGAAGCAGAAAATAGAGTATTAGAATCAGCCTTATTTTCTTCTGTCTTGAGAAGTTGTTTTGAAGAACTTTTTAGTAGAGTTATGAAGAAAGTCCTGGAAAAATTTGAAGACCACATATTCTACTATAACTACAGGCAAATAGTTGGTCCAGAATGATAAAGAGGAAGTTGGAGGCTGTGCTCAAATTTGGTACCTCGAGAAGACTGTTTTCATAAGCTTTTCCGGAAGCTTTTTCAAGGACTTTTATACTGGAGTTAAGGGATGAAAATCATGAATTTCTCTGCCCAGATTTGAAGAATATATGTTGTAGAGAAGTTTAGAATCAAGAATAATCCAGAAAGGTGGTGTAATGCAGAAGTTACGATGCTGCAAAGATGAGCAGAGGATAAGGAAAATCTGGAATTTCTGACAAGTCTTTCTGCGAAGCATTTTCAAGACCGTTGTTGGGCCACGTTTCAAGTAGGTTTCTAAAAGGTTTTTGTACGGTTTTGAAGAGTGACATCAGGAGTATTATATGGCAGAATATCACCTTCGAATCTACTAGGAACCCTTGTCAAACATGGAGAGGAAAATCAATCCTAGTTGAGAAAGGAAAGTGAATTAAAGGCTATATTTTCTGAAGATTTTCTTGGCAGATTTTGGGTCGAATTTTATTGGATTTTTGCTGCATTATACTTATCAAGAGATGATTAGAAAGACTTAAGGAAGGTTCAGAAGATTGTGGGGCAGCCAAGCAAGTGGAATTGGAGAAGAATAAGGAGAACTCAACCCGGTTTTGAAGAGAAAAGTTAGGGGTTTGTAAACAATAAAATAGGAGGCTTCTTCGCGTCATTGGCATACCATATATACAGATTTCACGCCTCAAAACAACCCTAGCTCTCTGGTTTTCGAAGCTCCATACAAGCATAAGGAAGAGAAGCCGCCAAAGTCGCCATCTGCCACCACCGTGAACATCCATCTTCAAGCAACATTCACCGTGTTCTTTACTCCCTATTTCTGCGACTTTGTCTTCCTATTTTCAATGTGTTACTGTGTGTTTACCTTAGAACAATGAGTAGCTAAATACTTTTGTGTTAGGGGCTAGTTTGAAGCCCTAAACTATGATTCAAGTTTCATAATAAATTTCTATGTTTTAGTTACTTTGTCGATGAGATTGTTCTTTGGTTCTAGATTAGATGAATCTTTTATATGTATGTTTTATGCGGTTGCAAACATATAGGATATGCATATAATTGGTACTAGGTTAAATAGCAATGCACCTAATAGTTTTGTGATTTTAACCGAAGTAGTAAAACCTCTTGCTAAGGTGTGTACCAAAGATCAGGAATGCAACTAGACACGCTTGTTGTACTAGTCTGTACACTTAGATTGAAATCATTCCATATGTGCTTAATGCTTTAGAACTTGCTAAATGTAGGAGCCGCTTGTGATCTCTATGTTGCATGTTTTCAAAAGGTTCTGATAACAGCGCTTGTTCTTGTTAGAACATTATAGGGAAGTAATATAAGGTACTTAGCTTGCTTCTAGCTTTGTAACTTGGTCAATCTCTTTCAATTTGTTTTATACTGTAGTTTAACATTCTAGTTTTCTTTGTTTTGTAGGTTACATAAATTGAAGGTGAACCCTTGATCCTTGGCGTAGAACGATCCCTTACTTTCACTACTACAACTTGACAACAAAAAGGGTTTTAAATTGTGTTCTATTTTTAGTAGAGCAATCATTGGAGAATACATTGAAATTGTTGGGGAACACATTGCGATCATTGGAGAATACATTGAAATTGTTGGAGAACACATTGTGTTCATTGGAGAGTTGGTAGAGTTCCAGAGGGGCGGGTTGGTAATAGTATAGTCTCGAGTGCCGCTAGGGCACGCTCGGGGAGTTAAGAGTGCCTGCTAGGGTATAAGCGTGAAGTTAAAGTATAGGCGAGTATATGGCGCTAAGGTATGGCAAGTACGATGAATATGTCGTTGGGGTATGGTGAGTGTGCTGTTGAGGCATGGCAAGTGTGTCTTTCGAAACATGGTGAGTACGTCGTGTGGAGATATAGTGGATGTAGGTCGCCGCTGAAGTGTGGAGAACGTGTTGGTGAAGCATGAAGGATGTATCGCTGATGCATAGATGATGCTGAAGCATAGAGGATTACTGCTAGAAGATAAGTGATATACAGCTGAAACATAAAGGAGTTGCCGCTGAAGTATATGTGAGATACTGCCGGAGCATAGATGAGATACTATTGAAGCATAGAGAAGAGATTGCCAAGATCTGGATAATATACTACTGAAGCACATATGAGATACTGCTGATGTGTAGATAATATGCTGCTGAAGTGTGGTGAGTATAGCTCGCGGAGGCATAGACAATAGACTAATGAAGTATATAGAAGATGTTGCTGAGGCGTGGCGAGTATATCATGGCGAGTACATTGCTGAAGCATGGCGGGCACATTGCTGAAGCATGGCGGGTATGTTGCTGAAGCGTGGCGAGTATATCATGGCCAGTACGTTGTTGAAGCATGGCGAGCATGTTGCTGAAGTATGGCGAGTATGTTGCTGAAGCGTGGCGAGTATATCATGGCGAGTACGTTGCTGAAGTACGCAGGGATGTGCCATCCACGCGTGGCAGGTTGGGTGTACGCGGGGATGTACCATCCACGATGGGAACATTGACCATGGCGAGTGTACCATTTAGGCATGGCGAATATATGTCATTCAGGCATGGCGAGTACGATTCATAAGTCCCCCAGTATCGAGAAAGTTTACCATGGCGAGAGTATGTCATTTAAGCATAGCAAGTATGGTATGTAAGTCCCCCCAGTATTGGGAATATTTACCATGGCGAGAGTACGCCATTTAAGCATGGCGAGTATGGTATGCAAGTCCCCCCAGTATCGGGAACATTTATCATGGCGAAAGCGAGGATTGATCTCGCTATTGAGATTTCATGTGTATATAAGCGACAGAGGTGCTAAGCATGTAGTAGTATATGGATATAAGATTAAAGTGTGTAAATACGAGTATTGAGTATAGCTCAATGGGCGATGTGGTGTGCGTGATACTGTTTAGATCATTAGATTTGCTAGAGTATGCAGTTGGATTGCATTTGAGCAAGTTGGGTGTGAGTGAACCAGTAAGCATTGAGCATGTAAGTGTGGTTCAAGCAAGTGAAACTATGCTCGATAGCCAAGTGAATCATAATCTGGACAAGCCTAAGCTCGTAATGATAAATAAATGTCTATGCATGTCATAGTTTATAGAGCAAGTATAGCAGGTGTATACATAGGAGTGTAATCAAGATAAAAGTGTAGCATGTGTTTAGCATGTAAATCGCGGTGGAAATACTAAATAATATTGTGCATTTTAGTCATGATTGGTAATCATGGAGACACGTAAACATTGCATCAATATTAAAGGCATAGTAAATATGCTATTGAAATTATTGCATTTTGTAGGCATGCTTAGATTGTCTTAATCAATAAAGCATGTGAAGTATGGCATTACCTCAAATTAAAAGAGAGTAGATGGGAACATATCTGGAGCTGTTCGCGAGTGGTGAAGATAGAAGCTTGATTGCTACTGCCATGTGCATGGCAATACAGTATGGTTATGACAATTGGAGGAGCCATGGTATAAGCAGTTAAGTGTGTTTGTCATGCAAGTATGGTTGTGTGCCATGCCTGACATGTGTACTCTTTAGGATGATAATAAGCTTGGGCTATGGCTTTGTCGTAAGCATGCCCTTAAAGAATGATCATACTCATATACATGTTGCCTTGCGTGTAGTATAACTAAAAGCAAGTATAGTCATGGCATGGGCAGCATGTTGAACTTTCATAGATCTGAAGAGATTAATTGAAGCATAATCAAGATAAGGGATGTCTGAGTACAGATATCTTCCTGGAGTGCAGAGGAGCACAACGAATCCGAACCATGAGCGATACCGAGAAGAAGTATAACAATGATGAGCGATACAGAGAACGATACTTTGAGAAAGACGTGCGATACCGAGAGTGGAGATGTAGAGTGGCAATACCGAGTTGGAGTGGTTATATAGCATTGATAACATAGCAGCCATAGATGCAAAAGCTTAAAAGGCACAGAGAAGGAAGAAGAAGCTTATCAGAAGCTTGAGAGGGAAAGCTAAAAATATCTGGAAGTCTCTTCAATTATATATAAAACCCAAAAAGAATTATTACAAGCCAACCTATATATAGTAACTAGCTGAACCAAGACCTAACTAACGTTCCTAACAAACAAAAGAAATTACAGGCTGTAAATGAGCTGGAAAAGAGCAGCTGGCTGTCCACAACAGTACAAGTAGACCTGCGTCACTGGTATCCGGTTTTGACTAGGAAATTAGTAGGCTTGATTCTGCTAACACCTCCCCTCAATCTCAGTGGGGCTTCTCACACTGAGATTGGCACAATGCTCTTTGAATATAGGACTGTGAAGACCTTTTGTGAAAACATCTGCAGTTTGTTGATCAGTAGACACATATTGCAGCAGTAAGTCCTGTCTTTGAAATGAAGATCACACAATACATGTCTCATCCAAGATATTTCAGCAGCTGAGACAAGGTATACTAAATACAAGGCTTGTATAAACCTTTGGCAAGAATATTTTGAGAATGCTCAGGAGTCGAAACATATTGAAGTAACAGCAGATCATACCTTTGCACTCTTTCTCTAACAACATGAAAATGCTTAGCATTCCAGCTCTTGATGTAGCCATACCAGTTCTGTGAATCAAATCCTTTGCATATTTTTCTTTACAGAGGAACACCTCATTACTCCAATAACTTATCCCTTGCTTTCTTAGGCCAAGTTCTTTACTTATAGTAGAATCCCACTCTGAATTTCTAACAGCAGCTTTAGAGGTCTTTGGTTCTGTAGCATCTTGAACATTCAATACAGAAGTAAAGCCATTGAAGTATGCAGACTCATCATAAGCACATAAATCTTGAAATGTCAGCTTCTTGGCAATTTCATTTTTGGCCCTGGTAAGCATGAAATGTATTGGACCACTCTTGTTTGAAGCTGAAGCTTGTGAAAAAGAGCTTAACACATTCACGTTTCCACCATCTACATTACTATTCACAGCAGCATGACTTAACACATTCACGTTTCTACCATCCACATTACTATTCACAGCAGCATTCACATCACTATTCACAGCAGCATGACTTAACACATTCACGTTTCCACCATCCACATTACTATTCACAGCAGCATTCACATCACTATTTGCATCACTATTCACAGCAGCATGAGTCATGCTCCCCCCATCAGCCAAGGTAGGGGACCGTGCAGAAGGCTGAGAGGACTGGGCAAAAGGAAGCACCACATGCAATTGCATACCATGATAAGACGAGAAAGTATTATGAGCAACCATAGCTATTGGACCATTCTTATTTGAAGCCTTTGAAAAATAGGGAGGCAATTGCAAGTGCACATCACTGTCACTGTGATCATTATTCAAAGTGCCAACAGATGAACTAACATGTGCAGAAACATTAGAAGAATGAGCTCTATTGGTATTACATGCAAACATTGCAGTAAGATTAGAAGGTGATTTGGCTCTTTGAAAGGCAAATTTAGACCTGTAATGACAGTCCAAGGCTGCATGACCCTTCAAGCCACAAATTTGGCACACCACAACAGACAAGCTTGGATGATTAGGTGGGATATCATTCCTATAAAAGCAGTTCTCAGGGTTCCAAACTCAACGGTGGCAACTAAACACGAGGGTTGCGCTCGTTGCGGGACTTAACCCAACACCTTACGGCACGAGCTTCCTATAAAAGCAGTTCATAGCTGTGTGTCCTTTCTTTCTGCATATTTGACATTCTGCAAATGACTTGCCTTTGTTGCCTTTGTTTTGAAATGTGGAATTGTAAGGCCAACTGTTGAAGCTACTACCATTGCATTTGTCACTTCCAGACAAGTTCTTCTTATATTTCTCTCTGTTATCTCCTTCATCAGAAGCATAAAAATGAGTTCTTTGAGAGTTGCTTCTTGTTACCATTGTTGACATGTGAGAATGAGTTCGGAAAATGCTTTCAATGTCTCTCTTAGCAGGTAACAATTGAGACCTGAGATTTTCTAGAAGGATGAGAGTATCTCGGGCACGAATGACAGTTTTAATCATTGCATATTCTGCAGGTAGCCCATTTAGAGTCACAACAACTATGTCTTCATCTGAAATAGTAACCCCAACAGAAGCTAACTGATATCTTGCACGCTTCACAGGAATCAAGTACTTCTCAATAGAATCATTTCCTTTCTTGATTGTTTGAAGGTCAATCTTGAGCTGCATTATGTTAGCTCTAGACGGGTTAGAGAATCTCTGTTGTAGACTAAGCCATGCTTCCCTTGAAGACTTGCTTCCAACCACAATGTCCATTATTTCATCGTCCAAAGTTGCAACAAGAAGACTAAGCAAAGCCTTATCTGTTTTCTTCCATATTTTGTAGGCTGCAGTGATCTCACCTGTTACTCCCTCACTATCAGTGGTCACATACTTTGTAGGACAAAGAGTATTACCATCAATATGACCGAATAGGTCCTGTCCCTCTAAAAGAGTTTGAAATTGATAGCTCCAAGTAATGAAGTTATCGTACTTCAATCTTCTCGTCATCGTACCAAGCAACATATAAATCTGAAACGAAGTTTGACTAGTGGCCATATATACTCTAACCAGAGTTTGCAGACACCAAGTAACTATGCCAAATAACTCCACAATGAATCAAAAGGAATTCCAAATTCACTACTCACCAAATTTGTTCTTAACTATCACCAAACTTTATCCCCCATTTCAAGTTCTTGTCAATTCACCATAACCTTTATCACCATAACTATCAACAAACTTTATCACCACAACTATCAATAAACTTTAAGCATCACCATCCAACCCTCAGTAACATCACCAATCATCACAACTCTGTTTACTATTTCAAAAGCTTCAACACTTCATAGAACAATGCAAAGAATCCAGTAACAGGACACATGTGTAGCATTGTAGATACTCCAAATACCAGTAAGCTAGGTGAATTGAAAACATAATACAGTGAATTTGCAAGCCACAAGAAGAGAATATACTGCAAGATGGTTGATGATAAGGCTGACAGAATAACAGTCCCTTCAACATGAAAACTCATAGAATCGAGCCTCCAGAATCCATATCCAAACTCAAATATGTACAGCAAAAAACCACTTGTTATCAATCATGTTATCACAAATTCCACAGATTATGAGCTAATATATCATCTCACTTCACAGATTAAAGATCCAGATGATGCATGAACAGGAAGGAACAGCAACAGTACTCAGATCCAAAATATCACAGTGAAAATAGGCAATCTGTAGTGAGAATTGAGCTCTCCAGTAGATGATATGACTAAAATGAAGCTTAGGATGAAATCAATAAGTCTGATTTACAGAAACAAAGCGGAAATTGTAGATCAAGGGTTTTCCACCTGATGAAGAACAACGAAGCACAAATGCAGAAGCTAGAAGTAGACGAACACTTCTACAGTAAGAAATAGTCCACAGGATCAAGAGCCATAGCTCTGATACCATGATAACATAGCAGCCATAGATGCAAAAGCTTAAGAGGCACAGAGAAGGAAGAAGAAGCTTATCAGAAGCTTGAGAGGGAAAGCTAAAAATATCTGGAAGTCTCTTCAATTATATATAAAACCCAAAAAGAATTATTACAAGCCAACCTATATATAGTAACTAGCTGAACCAAGACCTAACTAACGTTCCTAACAAACAAAAGAAATTACAGGCTGTAAATGAGCTGGAAAAGAGCAGCTGGCTGTCCACAACAGTACAAGTAGACCTGCGTCACTGGTATCCGGTTTTGACTAGGAAATTAGTAGGCTTGATTCTGCTAACAAGCATACGTAGGCATTGATGAGTATATAACTTTTGGTCAATCAAAGGTCATGGATAAGAGAGACTTCTGTGTAAAGCAGCTCCCGATTAATGAACAATGGAGAAATCTGGGATGCTCAGATAAGAAAATTACTTAATCCCCGGATGGAGATTGCAGATGGATGCCAAAATATATATGTTTGAGTTCAGCATTAATTAGCTCTTGCTTGTAAGAAGGGGTTGCTGCATGGAGCAAAATGTGTAGCTTCGAACTTCTCCAGAGTTTATTCTGAACTTGGGGAATAGATGCTTGGATAGACATTGATTAAGCAATTGGTTAAATATCATATGCATGAGCAAGTATGAATGCAGTGCATGCATGTAGCATTGTGTAGTAAGCACACGTAGGAGTATATTTATATTTGGTGGAGTATGACTGTTAACTTTTAAGCATAATTGCATGCGAGACAAATTAACAATTAAGTCACAAATTTGTGTCCGTATGCACTTATTGCATGGCATTTGTTGCTAACTACATGCAAAAAGTTCTCAAATTAAAACTTATGAGCATGTGATCTTTGCAATTTTGTTCCAATTGAGTATGTATTTATCAAAACCTCATGGAGCAATTAATATATGTAGCGGTGACCATGTGCAGCAATGAAAGGGTTGTGGCTATTATAGGAATATGTTGATGAATATAGTAAATCGTGCATGAAGAGCATAGCGATACAAATGTATTATATGCTTAGCACTACTACACAAAAGGCTTCACACGACGGTTTAAAACTGTCGTCTCACGTTTTGCATTTTCGTGGTCTATCGAGGTGTCGTCTGATGAAACGCTATCAGATGACGGTTTTTAACCGTCGTATACCGATCATTGGGTCGACGGTTTGCAGCTGAATCCGTCGTCTGATGGATCGGCAGATCTGCCGACATGCTGTCGATAGAAATTTACTGTGGTGTGACTTCTATTCATACCACGGTTTTTAGGATTCCAGCCTTGTCTCTTTGTTGTTCAGAAGTCAGTTTTCATTTTTAAGACGTTGTGCAAACTCTATACACACGACAGTTCTTTTGGCATTAGATGTGGTCTCTTTGTTGATCAGAAGTCGGTTTTAATTTTCAAGACGTTGTGCGAACTCTATACACACAATAGTTTTTCTGGCATATATGTGTGCATTGAGACGACACATTTAACTTTTGTTGTTGTGTGTATACATTTTAAACAATGCCTTTTAGTTATGCTTGTTGTCTCAGTTTATATTCAACAATGATTAGAATCAAGATTCAATTACTGATTGAACAATGACAATTGATCCCAATATATTGCTATTATAACCGAACATAAATGTATATAAATTGATTCACTAAGGAGTTCACTAGCCTATTGTATCTCCAAAACAAGCAGCAAAACTCCAAAGCTTCTACAAATATATACATCCATAATAGCCAAGGTGGTCATCTCTGCAAAGCTGAGCTCCTTCCTCTTTAACATCAGCATGCCCCTGCACAAGAATAGAACATATTGGTTATATAGGGACCAGATCTTGCTGCGTCTTTCTTTGAAGAGAAGAAGTTTGAGACAATCTTTAAAACTACCAATTGACAAACTATCAGATAAAAAAACTTACAGTCAGAAACATAAAACTTTAGAAATCAATTACATACCTTGTTCTTTTCTCCATGTTCCAGTCTATCTACGAAACAATGTTCTCTTCTCCATGTTCCAGTCCATCTACAAAAAAGTAGATGAGCACAAAATGTCAAAGTCCCTCACATTCACTATATAAATATTGAGTTCTGTAACTAAATATAAATAGAATTCCTGCTAAATATAAATATCACCTAACAAAACTATTAAAAACTGTGGCAGCAATTTCCTTGCATTATCTATTCCTCACAGTTTTCCCCAAGCCCTCATTCATAGGGGACATAACCTCAATTTCACCATTTCCCCCACAGTAACTGAACAAAGACTAAAATACTCATTAAATTAATCGCACATACAATGTACCTCATGTGAGGTACAAAAAAAGCAATAAAATCTAACCTCATACAGCTGTGCTCTAATTGCAAAAGCAATTGCAGGCTGCAAAAAGAGAATTACTTCTTTTATCACACTGAAAAGTGATCAAGGTTCCATCTTTGACACAAACCAAAAGCCTTAACCAAAACACCTTGCCAGAGAGTAATGAAAAATAAATTGCATTTGTTAAACAAGAAAGATATAGAATGCAGCGATTTACACCAACTTCAGGGTCATGAACACCTAAATCTGCACACAAGGTTTTAGCAAACTCCTCCGGATCACTTTCAAAGTTATTCAAGTCCTGATACTCACCAAAGTACATATGAGACTCAAGATAACAACAGCAGGTATTCTTATGCTTTGATGAAACAAGAAACTGCCGAAGCTTTACCCATAGAAACTGGTCCTGGATAAGAGTATGGTTTACGAGAAGATCAAGCTAATAACAAAACACCATCAGAATTTTCAATTAATCCGAAAAAGCATTGAAAGATAGCAATCTAACTGCTAAACAAAATAAGAAATCTCTGATATATCAAGCAAGCCAACACAAAGAACTAGACATTGCAGACATGAAGTTAAGGTGAGATGTGAACCAGACCATAAAAACCAGAATATGGTCGTGTTTGATGGAGAGGAGTATACATTACTCGTTTATATGCCTTTGAACTTCAAGTAAGAGATACAAAACATCTATATTGACATGAAATTGAACTCATTGACCTCAAGGCCAGAGAGTTTCAGAGAAAGTAGAGTTCCAGGTACGTCCTGGCAGACCAGATGGGACAGCTTCTCCACTCAAGTTGCCAATTTTCTCACTGCAAACACAGACTATTTATTACAGTGTATCACAAAATACAAAATCAGAACTAAAACCCCTTAATGAAACCCTAAATAACTGACCTGCTAACTAAATTTAAAACCATAGCAAAACACACTCTATACATAATTGTCAAATGTATGACGAGCCACATTTGCAATTTGCTTTGCATCAGCTTCCACAATACCAAATGAGATACCTAAGCTAGCACATTTTTAGCAAGAAAAAATAGAGCCATCAGGCTACAAAATCCATGTGTGACCCACCAACAAATTGCAGTACTACGTACCAGTGCAAAGAGTTCAAAATCAAATTTGGATGAAAAATTGATAACACAAAGTACCTATCTTTTCTGCAAAAAAGGGCATGTCTTTGTTGTTCCCTTTAATCCCTAAGATGAAAGTCTACTTTTTATGCAGAGAAAGTGGAAGCCATGGAAGCCATTTGTTAATTCCTCCTCTTGATCTAGTAACTCGCTTTAAATCAATCAAAAACCAATCAAAATAAGGATGCAACCCAACCAAGAAAACCAGAAACCCAATTCAAATTACACAGAATCTGAAAGATATATGATTACACAAAATACGCACTCTTTAGTTTCTACTATCATAAAAGTAGAAACTAAAGAGTACGTATTTTCCCCAACATTCTGCATTAGCCTTCCTCTCCATACACTCAAAATATTATTCTGCCATATAGGTTTATAAGCATTCCTACTGTTGGAAAAAAAAAATGTTTATGAAATGATGTGCATTTTGCTCTTGGGAAGATTGATTTAACAGTGTCAATCTTTACTTGCTACTGTGACAAAGCTTCTTTGTGCAATTATGCACGGTCAAGTTCAAATAAATGCTATCAATACCCAAAAGAATTATTATGATTATCTTCAGTGTGAACTAAAAAGTCAAAACATGTCAATGAAAACTACGCCATTCAATTTTTGACATAATTAGGCGCAACTAAAGCCGAAATGTAATTACCCGCTGCTACATTTTGGGCAAATGATAATCACAGAAGACTGTTTAGTTTTAACATAGCAATATATCTTACCTGCATGTTAGATAAACTTCTGAAGGCAGGTAAGGATGGGAATTTGACGCTGTCCATTCGCCAGCTTCTTTACCAATCTTAAATCCACCAACTGATTTTCCTGCTTGCAAAGCACCTTTAGTAGCAGCATCCATTAGCCCTGGACCAGCCCCCATCCATGAAGTACATTCCAAAAGGTTTGCAATCTGCTCAGTCAGATGTTTGGGAAAAGAAAATCTCATTAATTGGCTATTCAGAACTTAAATCCAGAACCCATTTCATGTTTTAAAGCTACTGTATGTGCCCTGCGGTAGCAGATATACAAAAAATACTTTTTGTATGATCGTGTACTACTGCAAGCAAGGCAGGACAAAACAACTCTGACTCACCTCTCTACCCAACTCAAGTAAAAAAAAATAACACGAGACTCTGAACCAAACCCAGAAATTTCAATTGAAATTACATTGGGGACGTTTACCTTTCGGGAGAGAATCAACTTTGGAGCTGGACTGCTGCGATGGGGTTCTTCGTCATCTGTGCTAGGCACCGACTCGATCCTCTTAACCCGATCAAGAGGTCGAAGGAGCTTGAACTTCGGGTTCTTCTACTCATATAAAGAGAGGTCGCCTTGGATTATGTGATTTGTGAAGAACCAAAAATCAAAAGTGAAGAACCCGAAAACCTTCAATTAATCAAAACCTGAAATCAAAAGTGTGATTTGTGATTTGTGAAGAATCCGAATCAAAAGTGAGTGTCATGCATATATAGTGAGGGCGAGTGGACGAGAAATCAGAAACCCCCAAATTTTAGGGCTCACCAGATTCGAGAGGACGAGAACTAACCAGATTTGAAGACGAATCTCAGATTTAGGGCTTCGAAGGCGGGGATTGGTACCAGAAAGTCGGGGCTTCGAAGGTGGTGGATTTGGGGTTTAGGGCTTCAGAGTTGGGGTAGCTGTGGATTGAGAGAGAGCTTTGGTTGGGGTTTGTCGAAGAAGAGATAGGGTCGGGGTCTCTGGAGGAGATAAGGTTGGGGCTTGTCAAGAAGAGAGGGGAGACTTGTGTCGAAGAAGAGAGAGGGAGAGGGTCGAGGACTCGAGGTCTGTCGAAGAAGGGGTTTCTCAAGGAGATAAGGTTGGGGTTTGTCAGTTCTTTCGTTCCCAAAATGAAGTATAGGCTAGGTGGCGTGGTTGCTATTCAAGAAGCCCTCGTTTAATTCATGGACAAGCCCTTAGAGGCTCAGACAATGGTTTTTCATATCTGTTGTCTGAATGCCACTTGAAAATTTTCAATTTTGCCTCCTCATGCTGCCTGGTGAGAGGGAAATAAATTTGGGGGGAGAATGGTGGGAAATGTTGGAGGGAATATCGGTGAACATGTTTTGACTTACAAATCTATAGATTCACACCACAGTTTTAAAGAAACCGTCATATAAACACTATATGCTGAGGAAATTTAAATGGTGCCAATTGATGCGAAACTTGCCGCCTCTATAACAATTTAACCTCACACCACGCTTCTATTTATAAACGTCTTCTGAAGCAATACATAATTCCAACATGAAAAACACCCGTTGGTTGAATTCATATTAGAAGACGGAAATTTTAGAACCGTCGTCTCAATAATGATAAATTATTCACACCACGGAAAACAGTATTACGTCGTATGAGAGGTGTCGTGTGATTCATTTTTTGTAGTAGTGTAGATAGACTAAGTGTGAAGTGTCGTATTCATGGAGAGCACATCAAGTAGCGATATCAATGCTTGATAGTAGGGCTGGAAAATTCTCTCGAACCCAACCGTACCAACCGTATTCGAGCCGAGCCAAGTGAATTGGTAGCCGAAGTCTTGGTACGGTACAACCGTACCGACTCCACATACATGGTACGGTAATGGTTTCAATTTTCACATATACATGGTATACCGTACTATACCGAAGACATGTATCATACTCATATTTTTTTAATTTTTTATTCTTCGGTCTTCTTCTTTTGGACTCTTCTTCTCTCTTCTGAGTCTTCTCTCTTCTCTTTCTTGTTTCTTGTTTCTTCTTTTTCTTTCTTTTCCCCGTCTCTTCTGTCTCTCTTCTTATCTTCTTCTTTTTAGTTTTTTATTCTTCTCTCTTCTTTTTGGACGACTCTTCTCTCTTCTCTCTTCTCTTTCTTCTTTCTTCTTTTTCTTTCTTTTCCCGTCTCTTCTGTATCTTCTTCTTCTTCTTCTTCTTCTTCTTCTTTCCCATCCCTTCTGATTCTTATCTTTTTCTTCTTGACAAATAGCAACCTGTAAAGTGCTTCTTTCACCTCAGTCTCTCTCTTGAATCCAAGCTCATCAGCCCTTAAACTTTGTTGTTGTCACTCCCGCTGTCGTCGGACGAACTCTGACCGTAGAAGACAATGGTAGATGGGAGGAGGAAGGAGAGTTCAGGGGCGCTGAGGGGTGGGGTTTCGGATCTTGCAGACCTAGCGGGGCAGGGAATTGGAACTTGGTTGCTGGTTTGGGGTCGGAGGAGATTGAAACGGATCTCGACCTTCAGTTTGGGGGAGTCGGCGCGATCTGGGCTGTGGTGGAGGGATGGCAGTGGAGTCGGCGCGATCTGGGTGGTGGTGGAGGGATGGCAGTGGTGGTGGTGGTGGTGTCGGGTTGGGGTTGACTCTGCAAGATCCGGGCTTGCCTTGCCTAGCAGGCTCAATTCTTGGGCTCTGGCCAGATTGTGGCCCAATCTTAAACTCGGTTGGAGGCCCAACCAATCGATACCGAGAAGTTGGTAACCGAAGTCTTGGTACCGGTAATGGTACTTCATTTTGTGTACCAATAAGCTCTGGTACGGTAGGTGGTTTTAGACTTGAAGGCCCGGTACCGTACCGAACCCAGCCCTACTTGATAGGTGGCAAAGTTAGGGCCATGCGTATCCCCACAAATAGGCATGTGCACAGCAGTGAGAAGAACCAAACTAAAGGCCATGCATTTCCATATGTGATAAAAACCAGATAGACTAAGAGACTTAGCTTGGGTTGGATGCTCGAATCGAGCGAGATCAATTGATGAAACCGGAATGCCTGATAGAACACGAACTTAAGTGGGGTGTCCAGAAAGTCTTTCGTCTTCTTTCTTCTGTAAGGTAATAGGCACCAGGACTTGTTTCAATTACTGGGTGCCCAGCACTGTAGGGCACGGGCTTGTGTTTGACTGGGCGAGCTCCTTCGATTCTTGGAGAGAAAATGAGGTGGTGAGCTCTCGAGATGGATAATGGGTGGCTAAGAAAGCTGCTGGGTGTCCAACTCGCTTCTCTGGGTGCCGATATCTTCTTCTTTTTTTTTTTTTTCGAACGGTGAAGATAAGCGATACATTGAGGTAATTAAGTAGTTAGAACTCGCTTCTGGTCCCGAGACCGAGAGGGATAAAGCTTCTGGGAGGTGTTGTGATGCCGAGAGTTGCAATACAGCTAGTCAGCGAGAGATCCATTATTCACGTCGAGATGAATAGAAAGAGATGCCCAGATGCCGAGTGTTGCTAGGTGTACTGAGTAAATCTTCATCTCTCTTTTTTTTTTTTTGGACTCGCTCTTGAATTCAACCTTGTTGGATTTTTGTTTTAATCGACCAAGAGAAATGGATCAGTGAGAGCGATAACCGCTTCACCGAGAGCAATATATGATGTTCATGCAGAAGCATAAGCGAGGTGAATTGGTGAGAGGGAGATGGGTCAGCGAGACTGAGAAATTTAGGGACTATCGAGGAGTTGGTACTTTAGCTTATGCCGAGAAATTGGGGTACTGAGAGTGACGTATGACAGCGATACCAGTGGAGTTGGTGCGGCATTGCAGCAGCTAGCGATAGCAATTTGCACACCGTAGTAGAAAATAAGGATTTCATATGTTTGGAATGCTTCAATAATATTCACCCCTAAGAATAGGGTTTATAAAGTGATACAAGAGTAATCCTAATAGGAAACGATCTCCTACAATTATACAGAGATACAAAATCTATATGGACAAGGAAAGTAAATATTTACATAATATTCTACACTCCCCCTCAAGTTGGTGCATAGATGTCAATCATGCCCAACTTGTCAATCGAGTTGTCAAACACTTTCCTTGACACTCTTTCGTAAGAACATCTGCTAATTGATTTTCTGTATACACAAAAGGGAAACGGATGATCTTTCTGTCCAGGTTTTCCTTAATGAAATGCCAATCTACTTCTACATGCTTAGTCCGGTCATGCTGAACAGGATTATGAGTGATTTCAATAGCAGACTTGCTATCACAATGCAAATCCATAGGCTTCTTGAGCTTAAAACCCAAATCTTTCAACACATTACGACTCCACAACATCTCACAAACTCCATGTGCCATACCTCGAAACTCAGCTTCAGCACTTGACCTAGCAACAACCTTTTGTTTCTTGCTGCGCTAAGTCACAAGGTTTCCTCCAACAAATGTAAAATATCCAGATGTGGACCGCCTGTCTGTCTTATCACCAGCCCAGTCTGCATCTGTGTACCCCACAACCTCCAACTCATCCTTTTTTTCAAACAACAAACCTCTTCCAGGTGCCATTTTAAGATATCTCAAAATATGATACACTGTATCCATATGCTCTTCACTGGGACAATGCATAAATTGACTGACCACACTCACAGCATACGCAATATTAGGCCTAGTATGAGAAAGGTAAATAAGTCTCCCTACTAGACGTTGGTACCTTCTTTTATCTGTTGGAACCTGATCCGGATAGATGGCGAGGTTATGATTCATCTCGATCGGTGTCTCAGTAGGGTTGCAGTCAAGCATTCCGGTCTCAGCTAACAAGTCAAGTACATACTTACGTTGGGACAAAGAAATCCCCTTCTTAGACCTTGCAACTTCAATTCCAAGGAAGTACTTCAATTGCCCAAGGTCCTTCATCTCAAATTCCTTAGAAAGATACTTTTGTAGAGCCTCCATCTCTTTTAAGTCATCCCCTGTGACAACCATATCATCGACATATACAATCAAAGCGGTAATCTTCCCCTGACGACGTTTGATGAACAAAGTGTGATCTGAGTTGCTTTGTTTATATCCAAACGCCCTCATGGACTTAGAGAATCTTCCAAACCATGCTCTCGGAGATTGCTTCAAACCGTAAAGAGACTTCTTCAACTTACAAACCTTGCCAATATCACCAGACATATTTTTTACTCCTGGCGGTATGTCCATATACACCTCTTCCTCCAAGTTTCCATTAAGGAACGCATTTTTCACATCAAACTGATGTAAGGGCCAGTCTTTAGTCGCTGCAAGTGAAATCAAGATTCGAACAGTATTGATTTTTGCTACAGGGGCAAACGTTTCTTCATAATCAATTCCATAGCACTGAGTGTAACCTTTGGCAACTAATCTGGCTTTGTACATGTCAATGCTCCCATCAGCTTTAAGTTTTACTGTAAACACCCATTGGCATCCAACAGTCTTCTTTCCAGCCGGCATACTCACAATATCCCAAGTCAAGTTTTTCTGCAAAGCCTCTAATTCTTCATTCATTGCTTGAGTCCACTTAGGATCTGCCAAAGCATCCTGTACACTACTAGGAATAGATACAGTGGATAATTGATCAACAACAAGTGCATGTGACCCAGACAACCTATGGTTAGACATGTAATTAGCTATAGGATACTTAGCTTTGGTTTTGATGTCTAGTTCATATTGTTTCTTAGGAATACCCTTGTTAGCTCTCTGTGATTTCCTAGGCTCAATTATATCTACCCCAAATGATTCATTAGAAATTAAAGGTACCTGAGAAGGAACACTCGCAGCGGATTCTTCAGTTAACGATGTAGAGAGGGGGGAAAAACTCTGATAAATGAGGGCTCTGAATTATATTATGTTCATTTAGTGCATCACCACTGGGCATTGATGCATCATTGTCAATCTGTTGACCGGAGCCATATGGTCGGCTGGAGCCAAGCCGTTGGCTGGAGGAATCAAAATTTTGTCCTTCTGAGGGCCCCACGGGTATGGCTTCTTTATCTCCCATCATGGGTACACCTCCATCCATTTGTCCATCTTTTTTATTTCTCATCACGGCACCTCCACTTTGTTTAGCTTCCATCAATCCACTTTCTTCTCCTGCAGGCCCCACGGTGACTTCACCATCAGTTGCTTTTTCTTCTCTAGCTTTTTCGTTTCTGACTTCACCATCAGTTGCTTTCTCATTTCTTACCCCATCTTCTTCTCCTGCGGACCCCACAGTAGCATCACCTTGTTCACTTTCGTTTCTTGTTTCGCTTTCCGTTACAATTTCAGTCGGAGAAGAATTCCCAACTCCAAATCGGGATTCCAAATCTTCTAAATCTATTTTCTTCAAATGCAAATAAATCTTGAGGATTTCCTTCACAACATCTCTCCCCCTGAAGGGAAGACTCTGAAACTCCCCCTGAATAATAAGGCTCAGATTCGCGAAACGCAACATCAAGAGAAACATACATAGTACCAGAAAGAGGATCATAACATCGATAACCCTTTTTGAATTCTGCATAACCAACAAATATACACTTTCGGGCATGGGGATCAAGCTTGCTGCGTTGAGGTTTGGGAATATGAACATAGGCTATGCATCCAAACACGCGAGGTTCAAGATTTGGTAGCAACGGAAGTGACAGAAGTTTCTGAAGTTTCTGCTGAGGATTTTGAAATTCAATTACCCGAGGAGTACGATTAATGAGGTAAGCGGTGGACTTCACAGCTTCTCCCCAATATTCACGAGGTACATGCATGCATGCCAAATAAGGAAGCACGAACTACTTCCATCAACTGCCTATTCTTACGTTATGCTAAACCATTCTGTTGAGGAGTATAAGAATTGGAGGTTTGATGACGAATCCCATGTCACCGGCAAAACTCAATCATAAGGCCATTCACAAACTCTCCACCATTGTCAGACTGAAACACTCTAATGGACTGTTGATACTGAGTTGCCACCATTTTGTGAAATTCGGTAAACATTCCAAATATGTCACTCTTATTCTTCAGTAATGACACCCATGTCATGCGAGTGCAATCATCAATAAACGTTACAAAATATCGAGCTCCAGAAAGAGAAGGAATTTTCGCAGGACCCCATACATCAGAGTAAATTTTCATAAAAGGAACAGGACTTTTATGAAGACTTGGTGAATATGAAATACGATGGCTCTTAGCTAATTCACAAATGTCGCAATGGAAATCGGAATCACTGACAACTGAAAACAAATGAGGTTGCAGCTTCTTAAGATAACGAAAAGATAGATGACCTAAACAGCGATGCCATAACCATACAGCTTCCTTTGCATTCTCTATCCTGTTGACCTGATTAGCGTGTCCCAAAAGATGTTTCTGTTTCTCTCCAGTCTCTGTCAGGTCCAGGTAGTATAACTTCCCCCTTCTAACACCATAACCAAGAATCCGCTGAGTCAGAATGTCCTGAAACACACAGAAAGACGGATAGAAGGTGACAATACATGCAAGAGCTAAAATAATTTGACCAACAGATAGGAGATTATAAGCTAGTGATGGAACAACTAAGACAGATTCAAGGGTTACGGTATCAGATAAAGCAATAGAACCTTCTCCGGTGACCGGAGTTGGAGTACCATCAGCAGTAGAGACAACATTTTGAGGGGAATGTCTAAGGTTTTTTACAAGACTAGGGTCATTGGTCATATGGTCAGATGCACCTGTATCAATTATCCAAGAACTATTCATAGAGACCTTACCCTTCATACCTAACTGTGCCACGTTAGCAGAGGCATTAAATGGTTGCTCTTCCTCTGTAGTAGCCACGACAGCTTTTTCAAGGTTTTTTCGCGGTTGTTTGGTGAAATCCCACCAAGTAGGGTAGCCAATTACTTCATAACACCGTTGTTCGCTATGACCCAAATTTCTACAGACTGGACACCATGCGTTTGCATATGGATTTATTTTACTCGAAAGGTAGCGTGGTGGAGGCATGTTGTGGAGTGCAAAGGTGGTGGGGTCGTATTCCATGTAGCAGAAAAAAGGCCTGTACGAAGTCAAAAAAATGGAGCTACAGCAGCGCAGCAAGACAGGCTTTGTCGGCTAGAGTGGCACGGCTTGGCGGCTTCGGCAAGATTGCAGCAGAGCTTGTCGGCTAGGCCTAAAGGATGGGTCAAGTGCTGCACGTGATGTTGCTTTTCAAGGTTGTCAGAGACAATTTAGAGACAATTTCGAAACTGACTTTATAAAGTTAAAGGTGGAAAGATAAATTTGGGTGGAAGGATAAATTTGGTCTGGTGGTCCGTATAGCTTTGTTTGTTGGCTACAGCAGAATTGTCAGTGGGGCAATGGTGCAGCAGGAGTCTTGTTGGCTGGTGTTCAATCAAACAAAAAGATGCCCCCAGCAACTTTTAATTAAATGAGGGGGTATGTGACCTTTTAATTAAACAAAAGGTGTGGCAATTGATGGTGACCTTCAAGACTTGGCAATTGATGGTGACCTTTAAGACTTATTTCGAACTTCAAGGTTTGGGTGTTTTTCGGCTTTCGATTTCAGTTTTTAAAGTACGGTGCAAGTTCACAGGATTGAACCTGCTCTGATACCAAGTAGAAAATAAGGATTCGATATGTTTGGAATGCTTCAATAATATTCACCCCTAAGAATAGGGTTTATAAAGTGATACAAGAGTAATCCTAATAGGAAACGATCTCCTACAATTATACAGAGAGACAAAATCTATATGGACAAGGAAAGTAAATATTTACATAATATTCTACAACCGTCAGTGTCAGTTTGTAGGTTGGGTCTCTTGGACTTCTGTTGTCGAGAGCATCTTAGAAACTGTTAACGTTAGAGATTGAGCGGGATCTCTAGTTAGCTTTAGAGAGAGAGAGAGAGAGAGAGAGAACGACACAAGATGTATAGTGGTTCGCCTCCGCATGAGCGGGAGACTACGTCCACTTGAATGTTTAACTATGTGTGTTGAGCCTTGCGGCCTCACATGATTACAAAGTGTGTTATCATGGTGTGAATGAATTGTTTGAGTGGGAGGAGAGTTCCTTTTATAAGTCAAGGAAGCCATCTCCTCTACTTATTCTTCGATGTGGGACAAGTTTCCACATATTTCTAGTCTATTAAGCCTAGAAGCATGTAGAAAGCTATGTTGTGGTGGCATCTTGGCAAGGGCGGAAAGGTGGCTTCCCGACGTCGGATTTGCGACTTCCGGATACCGTGGCGTAGCTTGAACATAGGGCTACACGATGCATGTCTCGGTTGGGCCTTTCCATGGTTCGTGGATGTCCCAAAGTGCGCATAAGTAACCGGGCGGTACGGAGCCCCTACAAGTCCCCGAACTCCGTAAGCAAGAAGGGACTCGTTATCCTGTATCACAAAAGACAAAAATTCGTAAGTGCATGAGAGAATGGGGCGTCGCCCTGCCGCATGGCGGTAGGTCGTAGACCATAGACTCGTGGAGCCCGGAGGCTAGAACATATGTAAGGAAATGTGAAAAAGTGTAGTGCCCGGAGGCTAGACCACATGTAAGAAGCATTGTGAACCAAGAGCGTAATTAAAGCATGTTGGATAAGTGTAGTGAGTTAGGTGTTCGAGCAAGTTAGGTGTAGGCGTTATATGAGCGTGCGGGGCGTAGCCCAAGCGAGTCGCGGCCATGCTTTGATACCTAAACGAGTCGTAACCGTTTCGCAAGCGTTTATCCAAGCATGTTTAATTGAGATATAAGTGTCACAAGGTTCTAGATGAATGTCACATGAAAGTGAATTTAAGCGTGTATGTGTGTAGCATGTACTTGTAGGAAAGTTGCTAATAACATGTTGTAGGCATGCTTAAGGGTTATAGAGACATGTATAGTCATGGTATTGGCGGTAGCTCAAATTTGCAAGAGCGTAAAGATAAGATGGTGTGACTTATCTTGTGCCGATTTGGAGCGAGTTGAAGTTGGAGTTGTCCAAGCATGACGCTCCATGTGGTCGACTAGTGACCGCTCATAGTTTGTTTGACCGTGCCCACCTAGGAATGTATTCCGTTGATTCCCTCAAAAGTCAAAACAAAATAGGCGGTTAGCAATTTGTTCGCATGACGTTGTTGACTTGAATAAGAAGAATTTGTGTGCATGTAAATTCCAAATAAGAAGAAGATTTTAAGTGAAGGAAGTATATAAATGATGTGTTCTCAACTTGTCACAGGAACATAGGCTTTTTAGTGAGCTAGCATGTTATGACAAGTGATAGGCTTGTGCTAAATTTTTGTGAACCACGACAAAGTGGAATCATGTGTAGAAAACATATAAGAAACATGCAGCCTGTGTTGTACGTTTATTTTGGCAACCAAGTGTCCCATGATATTGGTGTGTGGCACTTGATCGCAGAGCATAGTACTGTGGGCCATATGGCAAAGCATCTAGCTGGACAGTAAGGATATGAATAAGAGAACTTATCTCTGAACCTATCTCTGAAGTTGGGGATTAAATGAAGGCATGGTTGTCCAGCCATGCGCAACGAAGGAAGTTGGGCGGTGGTGCCCAAAGGAGGAGAAATCTCAGCGGAGCGGAGTTCGGCGCAGATGGGTGGTGAACTTCGGCGGAGCGGAGAATGGTGCTCGGCGGAAGTGGCAAGTGGGTTTTCCGGCGGAGAATGACTCGGTCAGCGGAGAAAAAATCCGGCGGAGACGAAATAGTTGGGCAGAAACTCAAGAGTCCGGCGGAGACTCGTGCCGGCTAGCGGAGCGGAGGATGGTGCTCGGCGGAGCACCTGGCCGGTCGAGGCAGCCTAGCGGAGCATGGTGCGCAGTGATGGACCGGAGCGGATGAATGCTGCTGCAACCGCCAGCGGAGGATCTCAGCGGAGCCAAGGTTGGCGGAAGTTGCCCGGAGTTTCCAAGCGGCAATGGCCGGCGAGAGCTCTCGTTCAGCGGAGCGGAGTCCGCAGCTAGAATCCGACGGAGATGCAACCTGCAACAGGGAGCTCGCAGCGGGGACTGCACACCAGCACTGCAGTCTGCAGCCGAGACCGGAGCTATGCTGTGCGAGCAGGGGAGAGCCGGGCGGTGCAGCACTGGGCGGAGCAAGGCGCTGGGATGCTGAGAAGGAGGGTTGGGCGGAGTCTGTCCGCTGATAAGAGTGGCCGCTGATAAAGTACAGCGGAACAAGTCCGGCGGAGTTTTTTCGGAGCGGAAGCTCGAGCTCAGCGGAGGTGGAAGGCCGGCGGAGGAAGCTCGTCAGGCTGAGAAGTCCGGCGGAGAAAACTCGTCAGCGGAGGAAGAAGGCCAGCGGAATTCGGAGCTCAGCGGAGGTTTGAGTTCGGCGGAGCTGCGAAGTTGGGCGGGAAAGTTGAAAGTTGGAGGGGTGCCCAGAGAAGATTTCTGGGTGTCCAGAGAAAATTTGGCCGCCCAGATTTTTTATTTTTTTATTTATTTATTTTTTTTTGGTGGTGCCAGCGTTGACTTTCATGGGTTGGGCGTTGACCAACTCCGCCGGGCGTTGACCGGACCCGCT
>BDJD01008131.1:101479-131394 GCA_002564525.1 Rosa multiflora | reverse complement strand
GGGCGTTGACCAGCCATGATTTGATGTTGAATGAGCGTCGACTCGACATTTTCGGGTCAAAGTTCGTGGTAGGTGACGAAGCCTTTGTGTTGGCTTCCCACAGACGGCGCCAATGTTAACGTTAGAATCCGACGGAGACTCTAGTTAGCTATAAATAAAGAAAGAGAGAGAGAGAGAGATTGACACAAGGTGTATAGTGGTTCGCCTCCGCATGAGCGGGAGACTACGTCCACTTGAAAGCTATACTATCGCGTGGCGGCGCGTCGGTGGCGATCTGGAGGCGGTCCGACGCCGAGGCCGTAGCCCGCCTGGCGGTGTGTCCGCATGTCATTCATTTGGTTGGAATTAGTACCTTTGGCGGTACAATGAGCATGGCCCATTATAGCTAATTATGCTTGCAAATGTACATGTATGTACAGAAACCATGTCCTCGTTGTCTAGAGCGTCAGTAGTTCCAGGCCCAGATCGTGGACTTGGTGGTGTGTTCACGCTCCTCTTGGCATCGTCGGTCAACTGGGCGGTCAGGTTGAGTTCGCTGGAGGCTCGCTAATATAACAGTGGTCGTGGTGAGCTGTGGGGTTGACCGGAGTTTGCCAACCATCAGAGAGAGAAGAAACCGGGTTCCAAACCCAGAAATTGGTTTGGAAGTGCTGTGATTTCGGAGGGGTGAGATGGTGTTGTCTGTGTGCTGTAGTGACGCCCAGAGAAGAAAGCAAGGGTCGTGGGTGCCCAGAGAAAATCGCTGGGTGCTTATGGCGGCGGCGAGTGAGATATTTTCTGGCGCTACAGGAGGACATGGAATCCGGGCCAGGCCTGTCCGAGGCTGGTGAGTATAGTAGTGGTGGAGGTGAGCTACGTTGCGGTGTTTGTAGAGCAGAGGTGGAGGAGAGAGAAAGTAGTTTCTCTCTCCTCAAACTCTCTATAAACAGAAACCCAGAAGCTAACAGGAGCTTGAATATTTTATGATAGGTTGTTTTCTAAGATTGGTTTTCAAAACCCAGAATCCTTTGACGTTGGATTGAGATAGTGTGAAGGAGGTGAGCTGCATAATGGTACAAGAGATCGGTCATGGAGGAGAGAGAAAATCTCAGATCCACTTTCTCTTTCCTCAAACTCTCTTAAGTTGAAAGGGAAAGGAACCCAGCAGCTTGAAAATTCTTGGTTCCTCTGTGATGGGAACGAATATCAAGAGATATGAGGAAGATGAACTCTTGATGTGTGTAAAGAAATATCCGAGAGGAGAGAGAATATTGGGTGGGTGGAGAAAATTTTCCGGCGAAGTAATGAAATTGCTCGTGGTGAGCTAGTAGCACCACCAAAACCCTCCTTCTAGCGCCAAATGTTTTTGTGGTAGAAACGGGGTTGTCATATGAGCTTCCACCTCCAAGATCTGATACTTGTCAACCATGAATAGAGGTCAGAGGGAAGACCGGGTAAGCCGGCCTTCGACCCTCCGATGCCTAAGTCGGATTCATGTAATAATGTAGACTAGGTAGGACTAAATGGAGAGTGGTGGCTTACCTTGGGTGAGTGGAGAGACATGTATTTATAGTGTGGGGATGAGCTTGTGACCCCTTTATTTCCAATGTGGGACTAGCTGTGGTCCACCCGATACCACTAGTGTATGGTATCGGTATCGGCATTGGCATCGTGTATGGTATCAGTATCGGCATCATTTTAAGTAGCTAGTGAGTCTTGTGCTTCCGATACTTGTGCTTGAGAGGTATCTATACCAACAGTTACTTATCTAGATCCCCATAAAAATATGTAGTGACCACATTCGTAAGCTGCATGTTCAGTTATTCAGAAACTACCAAACTGACAAGATAGTGAAGTGCAATGACATCCATTACAAGAGAATATGTCTTCTCGTAGTCTATTCCAGACGTTTTATGAGAAGCCTCGAGCCATAAGGCGAGATTTCCATCTCCTTTTCTCATCACGCTATCTAACGAAGACCTACTAATGTCAACAGGTTTTATGTTAGGAGGTGTTGGCATCTCAGGACTGAAATCCTTCCTCTTCGTTAGTGAATCCAATTCAACCTAGATCACATCTTTCTATTTAGGCCAATTCTCTCTACATTGGAATTCTTCAACGAAGCAAGGTTCGATGTCATTAGTCTCAATAATCTCACGTCCTCATGTACACTAGTGTAGTTTGTAGAGATCTCTATATTCATAGGAATATAGGGATCTCTACGCTCTATACCGACATGTGGTGTCACCATACCACCATCCCTGGTAGTGGTGTCGTGCTTATCTCTTTTGGGTGGCGCCTTGCCCTCTTGTGGGAACATCAATTCTTACAGGTATGTTTGCAGCAGGTATATGTGATCTCGTTACTTTTAGGGGATCGAGATGAGACATAGTAGGGATAGACCATGACAATTCATGTCGTTCCTGTTGAACGTTGACGTTATAATCTCCCCCTAACGATGGGAAGACTGTCTCATCAAAGTGACAATCCACAAATCTAGCAGAAAAGAGATCGCCTGTCAACGATTCTATATAGCAGACTTATAGTTGGAGATTTATATCCAACTAGTACACAAATATATATATATATATATATATGCATTCGTTGCAATGACCCTTTTTGATGCGTTGTGACGACGCAATTGGCACATAAACCGCACACTCAAATATGCGTAAGTACTAGATATTAGACTCGCACCCAGTCACTAGTTGTAACGCAAATAAAAGTTGAGTGGCTATGGGTTGTAAATGAATTAGCATAGCTGTATGCAATATTGCATAACCCCAAGAAGAAATATTGGTGCGCATTACCAATGTCTGGGCTACCATCGTAGTTGTTTAATGGTGGCTTTTCAGCGAGACCATTGGAGTGTGTACATGGGAATATGATGCCTAACATCAATCCCCAATGATATGCATTAGTCATCGAAAATTTTTCGATGTAAACTCTCTAGCATTGCCAAGTCGAATTGACTGAATAGGATGATCTGGGTAGTGAACCCATAGCTATATGATCTGGGCTAGAAGTTTATCATAAGCAACATTATGAGAGAACGATAGCGCGATATGTGACCAGTGTGTCCACAAATCAACCAACACCATAAAACATCTAAGCAGTCCGCAAGTCGGTTGAATCGATCCACAGAATCCCTTTAGATTCTATGTAAGAATGAAATATTTTCTTTAGTGTCCTTTGCATAGGATGGTCTCGATCATAATTTTGCTAAAAAGCAGGCTTTGCAGAACGAAAGATGAGATTTAGAAATAACCAATGAGGATTTTGGTTAAGCAATGAAGTCACAATTGACTAGAGAAGTAGAAAGGGGTGCCAAATCTCCATACATGACATCAAAGCCATGATTTTGCCACAGGGGGATAACGGCACCGGCGTTAGCCGGTCGATGGTCCACTGTGACGGCGCCCCAAGGCGCGGCGGCGGTGCAATACTCTCTTTGAATCGACTTTTGATTCGTACTTCTCTTCGTTTTGAAGGAAGGATGTCCGTGTGAAGTCTTTAATATACAGATCATCATGTCACGACCTGGGTGTCCCAAACAGTCATGCCGAAGCCTATATATGTCAGAATCCCATAAGTTATCTCTTATGACATGGTTGGATTCAATAATTTGAATAGTAGTTGTAAATAACCCACTAGAACGACACATAAGTTTCTCTAATACTCGTTTATGTCCGTAGTCATTAGAGGTGATGCAAAGGAACTCTTGTCTATTCTCACAATGTGTTTCCACATGAAAACCATTGGCTCTTATATCTTTAAAGCTCAAAAGGGTTCTTCCGGCCCTAGGAGTGTAGAGAGCTTCAGTTACATGAATGATTGTGCCATTTGGCAACAAGAATTGAGCTGGTCCTCAACCATGTATCAATTTAGATGACCCTGCCATCGTAGTTACTGAAGATCGAGTATGCATCATCTCAAAAAATAACTACCTATTTCGAATTATGGTGTGCGTAGTAGCACTATCCATGAGGTATTCTAGCTCTCTGGGAAACATACTTGAATGAATAAAGTTCGAATCAAAATCGACACTTTATTTCAATGAAAGCCAATGATTACGTCAAAGTTTCTAAATCAAAATTTAATCCAAAAATGATAATTAACCTTAGACAAGTAGTAGTTACTCAATCATTTTGGTAACTCCAATTTGATTGTGACCAGGTAAGGTAAGGTGAGATTTTGGTGGAGCTATGCTCACTTATAAAACCGCTCTCTTAGTTCAAACTTTTCCTAAACATCACAATTAATTGGATGTGTGAAGCCCCGAAATTTTTTTTTTTTATTTTTCTTAGGTAAATTTTTGCCAATAAGATTTTTCGCAACTTGAATTAAGTGAAGGGATTGACTTTGGAGATTATTTTGGTCTCGAGATCATAATTTGGACCTTATAATTCAAGGTTGGGCCAAGATTCTTTCATTTGGGCCTAAAAGGTTACAGAACTTTAGTGAGGTGACAATTTGTTGAAGTTTCGAAGACGATAATTTGAGTTGTAACCAAGTTTTGGATTTTTGGGTTTTTACGAAATCGAGTTTTGGACTCTAGGCCAGGTCAAAGAATTACTAAAAAGAAGTCGTTGACAAAAACTGAGTAAACAAACGAGCCCGAAAACCCGAAAGAGAGCTGGGAGTAATACGTTATTCGTCACAGGGGTAAAATCATCGTTTTACACACATAAGTATAAAGAGAACAATTAGGATTGGAAAACCCTACTCCCTCTCTTCTCAGCCGCGACACTTTCTCTCTCTCTCTCTCTCCCTCGACCTCTCGCTTCATCTATCTTCTTCTTTCCTCTGCAACCACCGGAGAACTCCATCTCCAACCACCACTAAACGTCACCGCCACCACCACTCTACGCAGCACCTAACCCCGACTAAAACCCGAGGCTCGCCTTCGACATGCACCGCCTCCAGCCATCGCATGTGACCACCACAGCTCTCACCGCCATCCTAGATGGAAAGGCTACTTCCGATCGCTTTTGGCACCCACTGCCACTATTGCTCGACTCAGTAGACATGGAGGAGGAAAAACCCAGAAGTTTAGCCATCCACCGAAGCAGGACAAGGTCTCACGAGCGTCGCCATAATCTCTCCATCTGCTGAGATCGATTCACTGTTCTCTGGCCTCGCCTGAGCGACACCACCACCATAAATGGTATCAGCACCTATCCCTTGTCCATAACCCCATGGTCCCAACCTCCGATTTTGGCAAGAGCGGCAGTGCGCGCCGCCGCGTGAGCTGACCTAGCGCCACCGTGCATTACCTGCGGACTCCTAAACCTTCTTAACATTTCATCGTCTATCTCTTTGGATAAAGCCTTTGGGTTGTTATGAATCAAAAACCCTAATTTGTGTTGTTTGATTTGGAATGTGAGGGAATTGAAATATGTGTTTGGGAGATTTTGGAGGAAATGAGGTATACAGAATTGTAAGGTTTTGGAGAAGAGAAGTACTGGGTCAGTTCCATTTGTATTGAGAAATGGTAAGGGTTCAAGAACTCTGTTGTGGAATGAATTTGGTTAAGAGATGGATTGTTGATCTTATTGTATCTGTTAGGTGTCAAGACAATCGTTGGAGTTGGATTGCAGCTGCAATGACTCAACTCTTAGCTTGGAAATGAAGAATGGTAAGGGCCTGGGTTTGGTGATCTTAATTCTGTTAATCGGAATATTGAGTTGATGAGGATATGGATATATTGTTGAATAGATTGGAATTGATAGGAAATTGTCCTTATTGATTGATTTAATTATGAAAGCGGTTAATGTTGAATTTATGATGATTAAGAGTAGTTTGGTCAAGGCTATAAGTAAGGAGAATGTCTATAACTATCATTCCAGATACTACGATTGTAAGAAAAGAAGTGAGTAGGTATTGATAAAGGAAGTGTTAATTGCTCAAGTTTATCGGAAATTGGTATCCGAAACGAAGTTATGTTGGTTGATGACAGGACCCACCCCGGATTTCCCCCCGAAATCAGAAGTGCCTATGTGGGGCCCACCTTAGAAGAAATTATACCAAAAATTTGGCGGAACTTCCCCTAAAAATGGAATACCCAAAACCTGTAGAAAAACATTTACACTTCTAAACCGTCCATCCTTATTCTCCTGGAGCCACCCTGCTCCCCAAATCACAACATTCTCGAATTCACATTACACAATTCCCAACTTAACAACAATAATTCCATGGTTATCAGAGCAATTTTAAAACAAACACTAGGCCAAAAAAGCTAACAGACAACGGACCAAATTCGTTGTGTGATTTGGACAATTTTCGTTGTGTATCGGAGCGTTGTGTGATGAAAAATGGCACAACGGTGGAAACCCGTTGTGTGAATCACAAACAGCCAACACTTATTTGTTAAAACTGTTGTGCCTTCTCTTGGCAGATGGAAGCCAAAGTTGCCGTGCAGTCATGTAAGGATTCATTGTGTGAACATCCAAATTGTTACTTCAGACAACATTATTAACATTAGAAATTATGTTGTGTGATAATCGTCTTTTCTGGATTTTGTGCATTGATAATAATGCTCCATTTTACCTAATAAACAGTGACTAATTGTAAAGTAAAGACACTGGAATCTATGAAATGAGTAATCCAACTCATACTATTTGAAGAAAAGCATTCAAATGTTAAAAGGGAGGATTTCCCAATCATCTAAGCTAACATTGAAAGAAGAAAAGCATTCAACTGCATGCCCATCTACTTGGGACATCAAAAGCTGATACAAATACAAACTATTTGTTACAAAACATGCCACACGGTGCATGAATATTGTACCAGCAGAGAAGCACAAAAATGATGCTTTCCTTCAGCAACAACCTACTTCCTCTTATGCTTTCCTTTAGCTCCTACACATACGCCTTCACTACATACTTTGCCCATTCATTTCGCATCATATATATCTATATCTGCTTGGGTATATTGATTGTTGCCTCTCCTCTCTCACTGAATCAATTTATTATATGAAAGTGAGGCATGGACATAAAAGAGTCAATATATACAAAGTTAAACAGACTACATTTATAAACTACACTTGTTTACCAAAAAAAGTTAAATTTCTCAAGCAAGGCTTCCTAAAACATGCAATTGTTTACCAAAATTGAAATATGGTAAATATGTTGTGAACATGTAAGACAACCAAACTTCGAAACCTATCACAACAAAGACTACAACCACACAAAGAATCAGACGAACCCCAATTTCAAGAGCCTAAACTACAGCTGCACTGCAATATCCTCAATAGATAAAAAATAGTGCAACAGAAACACAACTAATAGAAAAAACACTCACCCATTATCTTAAAGCCCTGATTCCACTGTCAAAAACAATCACTACAAAACAAAATCCAATTATTCTTTCAGTGACTCATTCACAAACATCTAGCTACCTTTAGAGCAATAAATATTATATAGCTTTTCAATAACCTTCCTATGTATGATGCTATCATCCACAACCAGAATATGGAACTAAAAAGGCATGGGAAGTAAAACATCAATTAACAAATGATTCAACCATTCTGCAATTTCAAATAGGCATTCTGCAATTTGTGGTTTGTGCACCATATGCATCATAAGCATCGCCGAAAGTTACAAAGTCATAACTCAGCTCATCTAATCCGGGTGTCTTTGCCTGCTCGATTTGACATATGTAATATATGTCTTCATTCCACCCACATATTTACCATATTATATAGCAAGATGGTTTGTAATTCTAGCTTACCAATCATATGTATACATATATAGGGGGTTCAACATCTCCACAGATTTGCAATATATATATATATATATATATATGCAGTATATGCAGATTATGCTCTAGCTGTACATTCTGACCTTCTAATTTATTTTCAGCTCAAACATGCACCATATGCATGTAACACAAACTCCTTATGCAAATAACCAAACTCAAAAGGTTTCAAACAAAAAATATGAAGAACTAAAAAAGCTATAAAAAAATTCAAGAGAAAAAAAGAATTAGAAAGCAACTCACCCAAATAGGCAAAGAAGAGCCAATCGATGCATGCAGAGCGAACAACAAAACCAGAAAGCAGCAACAGCAATGGGAAGAGAATGAAAAACAAAAGCAGAAACAAAGTTTAAAAAAAATGATTAAACCTGAATCCACCAAAATCAAAACAAAAAGAATATCATTCCAATACAAAATGGAACACCAACTACTCACCGTAATCAGCAAATAGGAAGCCCCAAGAAGCAAAAAAGAAGAGATTCTAGACAAAAGACAAATCGAATAGACTTCCAGTTGTAAACTTGAATCAAGATGCATCAATTCCTTAACACTGCAAAATATAGACAATGGCATATCAATTTCGCTACTGACTTCAATCAAAATTTTCTATCTTTAAGCCCAAATTAGTATCACTAAATGTGAAAGAAGCATTCAATTTAGGCACCATGTAGTTCAGTACTTCCTACTTATTTACTACTAAGACTAGAAACTAGCAGATCATGTTTAATTACAAGAACCCACACATATATGCAATCACTGCTTTTCCAATCCCACCCCAGCCCCAAATCCCCAATACATGCGAAACATCATCCTATCAAAAATGGGTTCGGAACCTCAACATATTGCAATAAAACATTCAATCCTACCAAATTTTTCGCATTGTTTATGAATCCAAATCAGAAGCAAAACCAAAATAGAGAAAGAAATTCTTCACCTTCTTTGAAAAAGCTCAGCTCGTCCAAGCACCAAAGAGTATTAATAGAACACTGCAAAAATCACAAAGAGACATGGCTATCTTGTCAAGTTCTCCCATGGCTTTGGGCCTATACCTAACTGGTGCAGTGACTTTATATGGTAAAAGCAGCAATAAGGTTAATTCTTACCATTGTTGATCTTCTTTCACTTAAAGAGGGAGCAATTGTTGCCAAGTTTGGATCATCCCTGTGGTTGCCCCAGGCTGCTGCGAACTGCAGACCGTTGCATCGACGAATTAAAATAAGTATTTGAGATACAGAACTTGTAATCACAAAGAAGGTTCATATATGAGTAGAATGTATAATCCTTACTGATGGAGCAAGATCAGTATAGGAATAACAAGATTTCGAATTTCTTCACGAGATCTTCTCAATGCTGCTTCTTTGTGCAAAGTAGCAAGTTCATCCACCAACCTCATGAAGCGAGGCGATGAATTAAATAATACCTATTATAAGGGAGACTTTATAAGTTAGTAGTAGTAATTGCCAATTTCATTTGGAGGCTAGTAAAAATAATTACTTCCTACATGCCACAACAACCATCTAGAAAATAATGCACAATGTGCATGTGCGAGGCCCAAATCATGATTGTGTTGTTTACCTTTCCACATATGGTGTATTCCTAATCCATGTTAGCTTTATAACTGTTTCAATCTGTTTGAGAACCTGCAAAAATATGAACGTTAATACTTATTAAAATTGCAAAGTCTCAACACACAAACAGAAGGACATATGCTCACCAGTAAAACAGTCTCATCATCATCAGCTTGCATCCACTTAAAGAAAAGAGGGAAAATGCGCCTGAAATGAGTTAGTAACACCAAACCAACACCATTAAAAAGCGGCTCTACGTAACGAAGCCATGCAACACGGTGCTTCTTGTTCCTAGGCTGGCGCTCCAAGTGACTTAACATCTCATTAAGAATTTTATCAAACCTATAGAAAATAATGAAAAGACTGATAATTGATGGGATAAGAACATGCCGTAACAAGACAATACAAGTAAGTAAGCTGAACTCTCATGGTTGAATAGATTACAGGCTGCAGACCAAAATTTAAAGTATTTTAACAACATTGGACTACATGACTCTGTTCAAATGAAATGGCGCATGAAGTTATCAAATTGGACATGATCACCCAAAAAAAGTATCCTGACTGTACTGTAAAGTATTTGGTATGGATTGCCAAAGTAAAAGAAACTGCAGTTTACCGGAATAAGAAAATTGTTCAAACACAAGTGGAATCTCAAAAGCAAAAACTGAATCTAGCCATTATGAGGAGATATTTCATTTTGTCATATAAATTTTTCCTTCATGCTGTCAATTTTTCTATGAAAATGTCACCGTCCAGCAGTATAACTAATAAAATGCTATGACACTAATAAAATGCTATCAAAGTGACTTAACAAGTTAGCTACATTAAAAAAAAAAAACACCTAAAACACCTAATATTGCAAAGGTTATTTTACTTGTTGCCAAAAGTTTACAAAGTTAGGTGCCAAAGTTTAAAATTAGAGAAGGGAATTAAAAAAAAAAAAAAACATAGACAGATAGACAATTACCTGACTTGCTAAAGTGCATGATCCACTTATTTCTGCACTAAAAATGCTTTAGGCTTGCTAATTCATAAGAAGCAACCAGTCATAACCCCTGTAATCAAAATTCAAATACATTCACCTACAAAGAAGTAATCCAAAATGGATGCGGTATACAATGAAAAGACATATCTTGCAAAGTTGCAAATTTGCATAATAAATTTGTACCATGCAGAATGGCTTTCTTGGCTGCCTAGTATATACATGAAATCAAACCAAGTAAACAAACCAACTCACATGATAATGCAACTGAAAGTAGATATTTATCCAAATCCTTCTTAGCATATTCTACTGCATGCTAATGAACCTCCTATGCTCATCATGAATTGTAAAATGTGCACACCTAAATGGTCAAATTTCAAAACATTACGAAACACCTCTCAACAATACTTCATTCACAGTACTACATCAGACCTAAACAGTGAGCATACTAAACAAAACCAAAGCATTAAGAACCTCGAATTTCTTTAAAAATCCAAGCTTACATCCAGGAGTAGAACCTAAGTGTTATCCATGGTGTGCCTTAACCCCTTATCCTTTGGTGCATCAACTTCAATTTTGAAACTCCCACTTCCCTCACATCTGAATTTGGCTCACTGACCTTATTGTCCTTGTTCCTTTACTGCAATTTATGTGCTTGAAAAGGATAATTTCATTGCTTTTGAAGCTTCCAGCCAAAATAATGACGATAATTCTAGGAGTAATGCTTGCCCTGCATAATATAAAAGGAAAGCATAGAATCACTCAACCATTCTGATTCCACATAGAATTGCAATGAAGAACATCATTTCTAATCATCACAAATGAAAAACCCAAAACTAAATTGAAAAAACCATTTAGATCCAGAAACTCACCAAATGATGATGAACAACTGTTGGAGCTGTTGAGCCTCAGCAACGAGCCGATCAAACTAGGCATCGCTGCAGAAGGGTGCGAGCTCCACTGAAACCGGTGAATAATCGAGCTCTCGTAACGACCTTTCTGGGCTCAAAGCCCTGACTACTGTAATCGGACCCCAGCTCAAAGCCCCCATGCCACAGCTTGGATATACTACTGTTCTTCCGGCCGACTCGGAATCGTTCCCCAACTCGAGGCTTCATAGCCCAAGAAGCTGCTTCTCTTCACTGCTAGGAGAACGAGAATTGAAAACTGAGAAAACCATAAACGAAATCGAAGTCAATTAATTAGTGAATTTACGGTAATGCCTTCGGCTTCAGCGATAGAGATAGTGGAGAGTTTGAATCGATCTCTGAGAAGCTCACTCACTGAGTCGGAGCGAACAGAGGCGAAGACGAGGCCGGAGAGGTGGGCTGTCCCGATGCCAGGTCAGAGACGAGCTTTAGAGTATGGTAGAGTACGAGGGGGTCGTGAATGAGTTAGAGAGAGCAAGTTAGGGTTTCGATGATTGAAGAAATTGTAGGGGCGGGAGTTGAGAGTTTGATGATTAGGGATGTGAGGGATGCAGGTTTCAGTGGAGAGAAAGTGAAATCCACTGGACGCTCAGGCTAGGAGCTGGGTGCTTCGGTTGGATGCTAAATTAGCTTTTTAGTCAGATGCGAAGATTGGCTGTGGACAAAGAGGTAATCAGTGACTTGTGTGTCAGGGAGAGAAGAAGACTGTGGGAGACATGGTCTTACAAAATGGCAAGGTGTATTAAGTTTGCCCTGATGCTAGACATGGTTTGTCTTCTATTTTTTATAATAAAATCAGACAACACAAAAATGATGGTGTGTTGTGTGATTGTCTACACTTTAAACTTTCAGCTGAGGGACACAAAATGAAAACTCCTGCCTACTATGTGTAACAAGCTCACTTTTGGCGCCCATTCACACAACAACAAAAACTCATTCCGTTGTAGGAGCTTGCAAATCATTTGCCAAAATTTGGTCATTTTGGGGGGAATGAAACTCATTTTGGAGCACATTAATCTTTTCAATGTTATCTCCCTCAATTGGACAACACAATGAATATATACATGTTGTGTGGCAATTTCCAAGTTTTGATCCTACAACACATATAAGTATTCTGTTGTGCAAAGTAGTACTTTGGTAGTGCATTTGAGTCAGAAATTGGAGCCAAATATGAGTAAAGGTAGGGGGAAAATGTCCTGCTATTTTTTTTTTGATTCAGACAACATAACATTCTTTATAACTGTTGTGCAATATTGCTCCATCTGAAAATTTTTGAACTATAGCATCTTTGTACAACGAAAGTTTCTTAAATGTGTTGTATGAAGCAATTTCCATCAACACACAATAGAAATTTTTTTTTCGTTGTGTAAAAAGTGTTGTATATTGAGGTTATTGGCCTAGTGAAAAGGATACAACAAAATGAAAAGTAAAGAGGGTAAAGGATCAATAAATCCTACAATGCGGAAGCAGTGACAACTATGCCTCAACTCCATGTACGCCCGACCTCAACTAATCTAGCCTGCAAACTGGGCATTTGAAATCGAAGGGTCCAGGGGAAAAGTATTGAAAAACACATTAGTGTGAGTGGACAAAAATAAATAATTAAGATGATTTAAATGAAGTAAACTTGAATACTCTCCCACTTATTTAAATTTATAAAACTGGATGCATGCAACGTTTATAAAATGTATTTCCTTAAACTTAAAAATCTCGTGAAAACATACCAGCCCCGCTGGTTAAGAGAAATTGAACTAGACTCGCTAGTCAAGTAATAAAAGGATATGGGGAAGAAGGAATCACCATACGGGTAAAGGAGCCGCTTAGGCTCTACCTAACCTCGACTGCCACTCACACATAGATTGTGTGAGGAGGAGAACTAATAACCTCGACTACCACTCACGTGAGGAGCAGAATAAATCACCTCGACTGCCACTCACAAACACAAAGTAAGTGAGGAGGAGACACAATCCGAACGACCTGAGTATGGTGAGGAAAACAATCGAAAACCAGTCAATCCATAAATCCATAAAGCTTCCCCACATTTCTCACGAGAAACTAAATATATTCTAGTGACGTGACCCCACATGCCAAAATATTCTCAAAAATATAATAAATAGGCGAGATCAAATTATAAATCGTAACTCATAAACAAAACTAAATCCACAATCATCAATAAGGCATTCTCAATGCCAAAACCGCAAGTCGATGAGTAAATAAGAAAAATATCTCCATTGAAAATCTCATTTCGAAAATCTTTTAAAAATCTCAAATCGACGAGTAGAAATATAATATATAATTCCGGAGACTACCTCGGGAAATAATTCGTCGAAAATCATTATAAATCGTAAATTCAAATTCGAGCGTAGAAAACTCTAGTTCTCAAATCATGATGGAAAATCCGATCAATATTCCAAATATATATTCCAAAACCAACTAATATCCGAAACTAAAAATAATATGCTCGACAAAATAATATGATAATTAAATAAAGCATTAATTTGAGAAATACACACATGCATCACATTTTAAGATAAAAGTCCACTCACAGTACTATATAGGTGACCACGCATACGGGTTTCTTCGTCAAGCGGTAACTCGGTATAGCGCCCTGTACACAATTATATTCCGTGAACAACGATTCGGTAATTAAATACGATTCCAAAAACAATCCTCTTAAATCAACATCTCTATTTCCTTCTCCATTTCAACCCAAACTTTATCACTAAAACCATTTCATTAATTTACAAGTTCTAAGGCAGATTCGAGACAAATCCGAAGGTCGGATTCTCATAAATCGATAACCGAAATTCTAAATTTCCACGAATTTATAATCGAGCCAAAACTTCCCCAATCTTCACTAAACTTCACATATAAACTCTACAACATTTAAAGGATTTAATAGGCTAAAAAATTGAATTTAAAAAGCTGCCCTAAGCGCCTCCACGAGCAACCTACTGACAACCACCTCCGATGACCGCCAAATTTTGGCAGCAACAACTACTCAACACCCCCAATATTTTTCTTAACTACAACACATTCCAATTTTACCTTTAAGTGCATAATTCAGCCGGTGAAAAAAATCCCAAAAAACTCCAAACCCTAGAATCGGGTTTTCCTTGATTCTCCTTCTACGCTGCAAATTGGAGTCAATGGCCTTAGGGGAAATGATCACCGGCTCGGAGCGCCTCTACTGACCCAATTTGGTGGTCGGAAATGGCCGGAAATGGTGGAATCACTGGAAAAGCTCAAACTGCCCCCGTGAGGTTATTCCTTGCTTCGATTCGGGGTTTTCCGGCCAAATCGCTGAAACCCAAGGGCACTAGCATGGAGAGGAGGAAGAGGCGATCACGTGGTGGCCTATTGCCCACGGGTTGATGGCCAGATAGCGGTGAATCAAGAGGAAGAAGAAGAAAGCCCAAAGGGGAAAGAGAGAGAACTTAGGGGAGAGGAAGAGAGAGAACGTCGGGGTAGGTTTCCACAGTAACTTTCTATATATATATAGAAAGTTATCGTAAACAATAACTTCCACATTTTAGGCCATAACTTTCGCATATGAACTTCAATTTTTACGTACCACATATGCACAGACTCGGTTTAATGTCCTCTACGACTTTCCAGAAGGAAATTTTCTCAAATTTTGACCTGAACAAAGAAATCAACTTTTAGGGCCACTAAAAGTATCAGAAAACGTAAAAAGTAAAAGTAATTGCCGTTTACCGTCCAAATGACTAGTAAATCGGTAAATTGAGATACGGGACGTAACAGTTGATGAGTATTGGACAAAACTTAATAAGAAATTCGTTCAGTAAATACTTTGATGATGAAAAAGGGGAGTTAAGGAAATTAAGGTGTACGAAGAAAATAGAAGGTCTAGTGAGTTGACCTAAAATTCAATTACGGATCATTGCTTTATAAATTATCTATGTCCCGAAAATTGAGATAAATTTATTTAATGAAATGTTTGGGAATGGAAATTGTCAATTGTTTTCTTACAGTAAAAAGGTTAAAGAAATGAAGGTCAAAGTGTTAAGTATAATTGCCGTATCTTAAATGGTTCAAATGTCATATCATTTGAATTATTTCGGAATGAATAATAGATTTTATCTATTAAAGGGGAATTCGTTAGACTTTGTACTTACATGAGCATTTGCTAAGCATAATTAGCTCTAATGAGCTACGCTCATGCTACCGCCAGCGGTACCAACTCCCACCAGCGGAGTGACCTACGGAAGCACAGCCAAGCAGGCTACCGCCAGAGTCCCGGCTCACCCCCAGATCACCGCTGATGCGCCTCGTCAAGATGGCATCAGAAGCTTCAGAATCTGGGAACTGAAGCATATGAGTCCCACATCGAAAACATGGAAGAGATCAGCCTCTTCCCCACCTATAAAAGGTTCTCTCCTCTATCCTCATTAATTACGCATTTTACTACTTACCTACTGTTATTCTGTCAACACAAATACATTGACTAACATAGGCATCGGAGAAGAGAAGACCATCCAACGTGGTCTCCCTTTGACGCCACTTTGTATTTTACTTGACACGTAGAGGAAGCTCTGAGAACATTGCAAGTAACGATCCGCTCATCGGATCAGCGTTAACCAAAGACTTGGGCCACCACTCAAATCTTAAACATTAACATTGACGCTGTCTGTGGCAATCCTTGAACAAAAAGCCATCCCACCACAACAATCACCATGACTAACGGTAGCGGGGGAAACGCTGAGGAGCGAGCGGATCAGTCTGCCAACCCCCATCCCACCAACCCCGCGGCTAACATTAACCCAGCGGTTAACGTTAACCGTGCACTATTCAACACTCCAGTCAACCCCGGTGTAGAGCCGCCAGTAACGCATCAGGTCCCGCCCACCCACACAGTAGAGGAAACGAGACCTAGCAGCTGTCGCCCGCCGGGTCAAGACCTCGCCGCTATGTATAAGCTGGCACTGGCGGATCTCTACAAGGCAAACAGAGAGCGCGAGCAGAAGCGCAGGGAGAAGGCAGAAGCTCAAAAGCAAGTGGCCATGCTGATGTCAAAATTCGACGAATTAAAGAAGGCGCTGGAGGTAAACGCCTACCCAGCGCAGAGTGAACAATAGCAGAGCACCAGACGTAGTCAACCCAGCATCGGTGGATTGGTACCCTTACCAGTCATACAGATGCAGGTACCGCTTAACCCACTAGAACTATTGGGAATGGGCCCACCTCCTCTGCCCCGCCTAATGTTGGAGTAGGAAGCGGAGTCACAACCTCACACCAACCGCTCTGCAGCTAGGGCCAGAACTGAAGGTAATCCACCTGCTCCCAGGCGGGAGCTGGTGCAGCGGAACCTCCAGGCAGGGCCCGCTGGTGACGCAACCGCCCTAATCCTGGAAAGGATGCAACAATTAGAATAAAGGCTAATCCGAGTGGAGGCAAGCACCCCAGCGCCAACACCAAATCCGCTCTTTGCGTCCAAGCCAGGGCCATTCACCGCCAGGATCCTGCAGGCCGTCAGACCAGCATATGCAAAGACGCTGAAGATGTCACATTACAGCGGCATGACTGACCCCTTCGTCCACATGGACACTTTCAAAAAAGTCACTAACGACAAGGGATTTGATGACGCCACCCTCTGCCACGTGTTCAACGAAATGCTAGACAGTGAGGCAATGAGCTGGTTCTTTGAATGCCCACCTGGATCCATCGACTCATTCAATGCACTATCAAATGCTTTCCTTTCTCGGTTCATCCTGCTGGCCGCCGGACACCACAACACAAGTCAGTTGTTCAACGTCAAACAAGGCACCGAGGAATCATTGAAGACATTTGTCACCAGGTGGTGGGTGGCAGCATCTCAGTGTCGCGATCTTGACAAAACAATGGCATTAGCATCCTTCAAGAAAGGACTCCTCAAGGGACCATTTCTCTATCACCTCAATCACAATCATCCAAATGCCGCGTATGACCACATCATGGGCGAGGCAGTCATCCATGCACAGGCATAATTCATCACATATGGAGAAACCCCACCATCACTGCTAACACCAGCAAAGTCCACTCAGCCCTCCTCCAGCCAACAGGAGACCGCTAACAAAACCTCCTCTACACCGCCAACTGACAAGAAGAGAGAGTGGCAACAGGGCAACTACCAGAGCAAGTGGTAGAAGGACTAGCATTACAACAAGGGCAACCGCTCATCCTGTGGGGATAACCGTACCAAACAGACGAAGTCCTCCCAGCGGTACATAGTGTTTACAGTCCTCACAGCCTCGTATGAGAAGATATATGACTTGTGCAAGGACCAGATTCCGCTACAACCCCCAAGAAAATACCCAAGGGTGGGGAAGCCCAGGAACACCTGCAAGTGGTGCAAATACCACGAGGACAGCGGTACAACACCAACAACTGCAATGCTCTCAAAAAGACTATTGAGACTTTCTTCCGTGATGGCAAGATGGAACAATTCAAGGTGCGCCAACCGCCACCCGTGGTCGCCAACATCGAACCCATGCGCCGCATCAACACCATCGACGGCAGTGCTCCAATCACCAACATGTATCATAGGGTAAGAAAGCGCTATATATGTGCTAACCACCCCAAAGAAGTTTGCAACATCCGCTATGAGAGATCCGCCAAACTCCCAAAGTCTGGTCGGGAACCCATCACCTTCTCGGAGGAGGAGGAGTGCGGAGTGCGTCTCCCCTATGACGATCCATTCTTGATTGACGCCATGCTCGATAAATGGTTAGTGGGAAGGGTCCTTGTTGACAGCGGATTTGCTGTCAATGTCATATTCAATGGTTGCTATAACCAACTCCAACGGAATAGAAAATTGCACCAAGATCATGAGCCACTGCTCAGTTTCTCCGGTGATGTCACACAACCACTCGGTTCTGACTATATGCGACTAGTTATAGGTGCTGGTCCATGTACAGCGGAAATACATGCGGAGTTCATCATTGCCGATTGCTTCAGTTCATATAATGCTATCATTGGTCTACCGGCACTCAACAAGCCCAAATGCATCATAGCTGGATACATGCTTCTCATGAAGTTCCCCAAGCCCAAAGGGACAGGCTGTATGAAAGGAAGTCAACAACTGGCACAGGAATGTTATTCAACGACTATGGGACGGTCGACGCGCTGCCATGAAATCCTAACGGTAGGAAACCATGCACCGACACCAAGCATTTTTGAGGACCCTCGGGATGACGAGGAGAAATATGTAAAAAAGGAGCCTGTCAACCCAGAGACATCTCTGAGGGTTATCAGCATCTCCAACGAGCACCCTGAACGAAAGGTCCACATCGGCGTTGAGCTGGCCCCAGAGGTAGCGGCTGAACTCACACAGTTTCTACGTGACAACGCCGCCGTCTTTGCATGGTCCTACGCTGATATGCCGGGCATTTCCCCTGAGATCATCACACACAAGTTGAGTATTAAACCATCCTTCTATCCTGTGAAGCAGCGGCGTAGGGCGTTCGATGAAGAGAGATATCGTGCAATAGGGGAAGAGGTCGCCAAGCTGCAAGGCATTGGGTTCATCCGCCAGGTCAATTATCCCCAGTGGTTTTCCAACCTGGTCATGGTCAAGAAACCTAGCGGAAAGTGGCGGATGTGTGTCGACATCAAAGGCCTTAAGAAGGCATGTCCCAAGGATAGCTTCCCGCTACCCCGCATTGATCAATTGGTCGATGCAACTGCTGGCTATAATCAAATTAAGATGCACCCCGGCGACCAGGAATGCACCACCTTCACGACCGACAAGGGCCTATACTGTTACAATGTCATGCCCTTCATTTTGAAGAACGCCGGTGTAACTTATCAGCAGTTGATGAATGCCATTTTCGCTGAGCATCTCGGAAAAATCATAGAGGTATACGTGGATGACATGTTAGTCAAAAGTATCAAAGCCAGCGGACACGTGGCAAACCTCAGAATCATATTCACCATTCTATTGGCTTATGGTATGCACCTCAACCCAGAAAAATGTTTCTTTGGCGTCACCGCTAGCAAATTTTTGGGCTACATCGTCAGTGAACGAGGCATAGAGGCCAATCCTGATAAGGTGCAAGCCATCCTCAACATGAAAGCTCCGAAATGGAAGATGCACATTCAGAGCCTCCAAGGCAAACTAACCGCTCTCTCTCGGTTCATCTCCAGACTCACTTACAGGTGCCTCCCATTTTTTAAAGTTCTAAAAAGGACCCACAAGAAAGAAATCGATTAGACCCCAGACTGTGAGGCGGCGTTCCAAAGTTTGAAGGAATACTTGGCAGTAGTCCCACTTCTTTCCATCCCTGTACAGGGGGAGGTATTGTACATCTACTTGGCGGTATCACAATCAGCGGTTAGCTGTGCCATTGTACGACGAAATGGATAGGAGGAGCTCCCAGTATTCTACGCAGGCAGGGGCATGAACGGGGCAGAGACAAGATATACCCCCTGGAGTAATTCGCTCTCGCACTCATTGTCTCCGCTAGACGCCTCCGCCAATACTTCTAGGCCCACACCATCCATGTCTTAACAAACCAACCGTTGAAGCAGGTAATGCAAAACCTTGAACACTCTGCCTGCCTCAGCAAGTGGGCCATAGAGCTCAGCGAGTTTGATATTGACTACAAGCCAAGAACTGCCATGAAAAGCCAGGCAGTGGTAGATTGCATCGCTGACACTACAAGAATTTGTTTATTGATAGCACAAATTAATAGCGTTTTTCCCTTAAGTGCTATTATTTGTCACTTTTAAGACCCAAAAAAAAAAACCCAATATTGAAACGCTATGGTATTACTGGAAAGGTTACCGCCAGTAGAAAAGTGAAGGCGGGATTAAAAATGTTGGTTTCGCGGTTCGGCTTATTGATTTAGAGCGTTTAGCTTATCAAATGAATAAAAAAAACAACGGGAGTTTATTAGAGCGTTTTCACTCCACCGCTGCCCTCATCGTCATTCTCTCTCCTCCTCCTCTCATCCTCTTACTCCCCTTCATCATTATTGCTGCCGTCATTGCCATTCTCTTCAATTCTTGTGACGTGAGTTTATTCTATTCCTTATGTTTTACTCTTCTAAGCTTCGTGTTCTGGTGGTTTTCTTTCACAAGTGAGATTGGGTATTTGGACTGAGTTTTAATATATTTGGGTTTTTGTTTCCCTTGATTTCTTCAATGGGTTTTTCTGTCTCTTGAAGATTGGGTGCTTTGATTTCGTGTTTGTGAAAGTTATTTGTTGTTTTTGCAGTTTTGATTGAGCGAGGCGATTTGAGGGGACTCTCTGCTCTTTCTCAAATAGACAGCAGAGCTGCTTGTTGATGCTTCTCAATCATTCGAACGACCAGTATCTCCAACTCTCTTTGGAATTTTCTTGGAGGTTCGTTTCGCTTAATTCGTTTGGTCATGATCGATTTTTGTTCCAACAGCTCTCTCTTGCTTATTTTTGACTTTTGCTTATTCTGTGTGTGGGCATGTCCTCACTGATTTATTGGAGTTGGTTTTGGTTGCTGAGAGAAAAGAAAGAGAGAGATAGAAACCATAAAGAAGAGGCCAATTTGCCAATTGGCCTATAAAAATTTGATGGTTTGTGAAATTCAATGTTGAATTGATGTGTGTTTGTTCCATTAACTTTCAATTCCGATAGATTTCTTCTGCAACATATCTTTAATTTGTATAATGGTGTAGTATGTAAGTTGCCTTTTTGTTTGTTTTTATAGTTTTCATGGATGACAGTGGTAATGGATAGATTATTTGGTTGGTTATCTGGTTTACAGTCTCAGGTTTAGAGATTAGAAGTTTTACTAAAGGTTTACTGAGCACCTAGTTGCCCAGATATATAAACTATGATACAATGCCATCAATTCTTCAATTGATTAACCAACCAAATAATCTATCCATTACCACTGTCATCCATCAAAACTATAAAAACAAACAAAAAGGCAACTTACATACTACACCATTACACAAATAGTTCAATTAGATTTTTAATGCCTAAAAACAAATAAAGGAAGAAGAAACGGTAAAAACAGACTTGTGATAAACATGATTCAATTGATAAAATCTGATGACGGAATTTAAATTTTGTGTCAATTGATTAATCCAAATGTTTTAAAGAAGAGGAAGAGGATGGGAAAAGAAAAGGGAGAATAGGGAGATGAAAAGAGGAAGAAGAAAGAAAAGATAGGGGAGGGGAGTGTGACTAGTTGAAAAAGAAAGAAGAATGAGAAGTACAGAGGGGGAGACGGAGAGGGATTGAGAAGAGAGAATTTGTGAGTTTGGGGTTTTTCTCAAAGGCTGCGATTGGGTATTTCTAGATTGGAGGAGAGTAAAGCTATATAATTGTGTGAGTTTCGATTGAGTGTTAGAAGGAGAAGAAGGATGAACGAATGGGAATGAGAGTTTGATTTTTCTGCTCTAGAAACTGAATTGTGGGATGGCAAAGGGAGGAAGTTTTCAGAAGTGAAGGGTTTCCATTCGGGTTGTTTAGCATCTAAGGTTGTCTTGCTTTATGTTCTTTTAGTTTCAATTTTAGAAGAGTTAGGGTGACGGGTAGTGGAGAGTAGGTTTTCTTGTTTTGGTCGACTCTCGTAAAATAAAAGCACTTTTGTTTGTAAGTAGCACTTGGAATCCTTTTGGGATCTAATTGCTAAATTAATTTTGCTGTGAACATATTCTGCAAACTCTCTTCCTGCTTTTTTTTGTATTGGAATTTTAAATTCAGCTGGCAAAAGAAAAAAAAAATCGTTTATAGGAGTAACATTGTGGTTGCTTGTTCAATGGTGTATTGATTCTGGATGTATTCAAATGCTTTTCGCTGCAGGAGATTAACCATGCTGGAGCTGGTGGGTTGTGGGCTGAGCTTGTAAGCAACAGAGGGACTTCTCAACTCTCAAAACTCCAGATAATGCAAAGTGAAAAAGAATGTTTATTATAGAAAGCTACTAAACATGGATCTGTCTCTATGAAAAGAGTGGGGTCGCATGTGGACCAACTCCTTACATGCTCATTGAATATTGTTAAACTTAGGAGTTTGGGTTTGGCCATCAGATAACCGTTCCATATCAACTTAGAGATGACTGTGCTTCAATTAGTATAGAAGCTGCAACTTCAATGGTTGTGCTTTTGTGCGAGTATGTGTGTGTTCACTACAAAAAAAAAATTCATTTGGCCACAGCTTTGTGTCGTTGCAGAAAGTCTGTTTGCCGTCGCAAAAGACCAATGGCGACGGCAATTACGCCGTTGTCGTTGGTGGCGTCGCCATTGCTCATAGCTACGGCAAAATGCCATCGCAACCGTATTTAGCGACGGCAACGAGCGTAGCAATGATTTGGTCGCTTATTTGGCGACGACATGTAGCAACTGAAAATGCCGTTGCAAGTAACCTATTTGCTAAGACAGATGCCATCGCTTGCAATAAACTATGGACGGCAATTACGCCGTTGTCGTTGGTGGCGTCGCCATTGCTCATGGCTACGGCAAAATGCCGTCGCAACCGTATTTAGCGACGGCAACGAGCGTAGCAATGATTTGGTCGCTTATTTGGTGACGGCATGTAGCGACTGAAAACGCCGTTTTACACACAATCAAAAGATATAGTAAAACAATATAAAGCACCAAAATAATCCTTTCATTCATAGCTATCTCACAATTGATAAGTGCCAAGTTATATTTCATTACCAAGTACAAATTGAAATTAACCAAACAAACCAGAGTCTTTCATAATTATAAGAATCTACTAAGAATCTACCATACTAGATAACTGAAACTCTAGAAGAAACATTCCCAAACTTAATATTGTTCAAAAGCAGACTTGACCGCAATACTATTTATCATTAACTAGAGGGCTTGGTGAGTACTGGTGCGTGCTCAATTTCTTGATCACTAGTTGAATCTGGATGAACTCCTTCTCCTATGGACTCCCTTCTAATTTCATGGCCACTGGATGCATCTTGAACCTATCACATAATGATACAGTATGTATATTAGATTAACATCTAATTAATCCAATGTGCACAGGTATATGCAAATTCATAAAACACATGCACAATAAGGGAGCCTCATTACTTTGGAGAAGACATTGAGTAATAAAAATAATAATAAGAATTATAGAATTCCTGTCATAGATTTTATATCAACAGAGAAAGATCGAGGGCCTAACTTTCCACTACATTTACAACCAAATTTTGTCATTGACAACAATATAACGAAAAGAGGAGCCTTACCTGGAATCAAAACACAGTAGATAGAGCTTATGGTAAGAGTCTTCCAGAACGAACACAGAGATTATAATGCAAAGAACCTGTAACCAAAAACAATAAAAAATAATTTAGGCAAAGTCATATGTATGGAAAGACCAAATTGGTTAAGTCTCTTCATCAAAATCAAAAACACCAAGATATGATGAAGAGTCATAACTAAGGTTTTTCTTTTAACATGGCGGAATAATGTCCAGACAAGAAAAAAGATATGTTTTCGAACTTGGAATATACATAAGTAGACAATCTTTAGATTGAGCACTTAATTAACTAGCTAGTTTGACAATCTGATAGGTAAGATATCTAACATAAGAGATTACATAAGTACAATTGAGAAATATAAAAGGCATCGTACATACAGCAGTTGTACTATAAGCCAGATAAACACAGTTCAAATATAGTGACGTGAACTGACCTAAATGACAAAGAAGACGAAAGCTCAACTAGGGCATATATTCTACCTTGATCAGGAGGCATTAGAGACCAAAAAGCTGGAGACCAGTAACAATAATACATCAGTTGCATGAAAAAGAAATCCAAGAAAAGGCAAAACTTTTAAAGAGCTTATCTTAGTCATCCTTATTCTTAAGGCAAGGTTTATTGGTAGTAAAAATTAAAAAAAAAAAATTATGATGGCCTACGTCATCTTTTTCCCAGCAGTAGAGTAAGCTACCTATATATCAGAGTCTTAAAAGACAGAGAAAAAAAAATACATACAGTTTTCTACTTTTCTTCAGAAACTTGTTTCCAGAAATAATTTTTGCCTTGCAAATGTAGAAGCAACTACAAAGCTATAGGTACAACAATAATTAAGCCATGCCTATTAATCTAAAAGGAATTTGAGAAAAACGACCCAAACAAATTACCAGACCATCCTGCATAATGAAATTAGCATAATTCAAATTACATTCAATTATCTATCATTTGGTTCTAATGCTCTGAGCACAATATGTCCCAAAAAAGTTAATGGCAAAGAGGCCCATGTGATTGGTTTCTGGTAGCTCAGTTATAAAAATATCATGACTCACCTCTTCCATATGCTAAGACACATCATGAACCGCATATTTGATAGACATGAGTTTCTGACATCATTATGGAAAAACACAGTAGATATTTGTTATTTGACATCACTATGGGAAAGATTATTGATAGACCTGCAAGGCTCCCATTCCTGCATTACCCAACGTCCGCATAGATGGAGCTGCAGCCAAAGCATTGGCTAATGCTTGCCTATATAATAGGAAAAAGAAGAAGAAGGAAAAGTGGTGATATGCAGTATTGTAAGAGCACTTAGCAGACATCAAGGGAATTTAAACTTAATTCATCAGGTTGCTTATCAGTTTCATTTCTTTAATCATTTAATGATCTTTAGAGTCAAATAGCAAAATTTGTTTTACATAGCTTAGGATTGTTTTGAATTATATAATGAAAAGTGGATGGCAATATATAATAAAATGAGAAATAAATGTCTAAAAGGAACACAACTCATAATATACTCTCAGCACCATAGCGAAAAGAGGGGCCAAGTAGTTTCAACTTCCAAAACATACAGTTCCATGACATTCATCCTTTACACTGCAAGGGGTTTCAGGATACCTCCTCTAGAACAAATTCAGCCTTGTACTGTTGCACATGAAGATTAAAGGATAATGTACAATTGGCATCTTACTCTTCTGTTATTTATTTCTCACAAATAAAGATCAAACCCAAAGCTAATGAGGGGAAACATTTTCATTTATCAAGTTGAAGGGTTGAGGTGACATTTTCAAAGGACCCTATAAAACACATAACACCAATGCTTGAATAGCTTACCTAGTATTGACATCAGGGGAACTAGAACACTCTGCCAACAAGGATACACTACTTTTACCATCCATGGCATCAAGATCTATAAGAGTTGCAATTAACAAATCAAGCTGCCCAAGATACAAAACATTAGTTAAATAAGCTCAAGCTACTTTACCATCCATAACCAAACAGAAAATAAGTACTCAACCAAATCAAGAACATAAATACATGGGGATATGAACGTCTTCAGGATCAGTATAGTCAATTTCATCAGCTTCAGAGAGGGCAGATGCCATATTCCAGTAAGCTTCCTGCACAGTACCATTCATGCAAGTATAAATGTTCTAACTCTTAAGCAACAGAGGAGGAAATATAATAGGAGATAGCCAAGAAAAAGGGACCTGAATTGCAGTAATTTGATCAGTAGATACTACCCCTGGAGGGAAATTAAGAGTTATGCCATCTCCTTTTATGGTACAATATGTCCCAAAAAAGTTAATGGCAAAGAGGCCCATGTGATTGGTTTCTGGTAGCTCAGTTCCTATAAAAATATCATGGCTCACCTCTTCCATATGCTAAGACACATCATGAACCACATCTGCATGATACAATCACATAGTCAGATGAATAGAGGACTCTAAAGCAAGATAAAGTGCAGGGGAAACCAGAAATATACCTAAGATAACTTTAATTTCGAAGACTATGAAGACAATTCTCTAATCTTAAAAAGTCGGCTACGATTCTTAAATCTTCTAAGAGAAAACCTCCCTTTTCCTTGAATAGTTCTTTCTCATATCCAATTAAAACTCAGAAGCAAACAATAAAACAAAATTGTAGCTTCCAGTAATCACACATATCTCATAATCTCATAATAAAAGAAATCCAACATATCCTGCGACAGGTAGTGAGACAATAGCTTTACAGGGTGATGAGTGACAAACAATACTGACCTTGGAATTCTTGCACAAGTTTCTGAGGCACAAGCTATGGCATTCAGCTTCCTGCACCACATAACAGCACTGTGATTTTAAACAACAAGAGTATGAATTAAGCCAACAGTATGTAACTGCAAACATCAAACTATGACAAAACCATGTATATCAGTTCTAGATCCCAAATTTCATTCAATGCAGTAGAACCATGTCAGATGATTAAGAACTATAATTACTTCCATGCAATTTTCATTACGTCAACATTTTCATGACATGAGACGAGAAAATAATTAAGTACATTTTCCAAACTCTACAACATAAAATATTGTTCATTTAAAGAAGTCTATCTAATATCTAACCCAAAACTGACATGGAACATGGATAAAGTCAATTCAGAAAGACATAACCTTGAAGGCTTGGCTGAGGAAGTTGATCTATTTAAAGCACTGCTTCTTGCAGCAGCTAAGGTTGGTTGAGATTCACTTCTATCTGATGAAGGGAAAAGTGGAGTTTCTAGGGGAGTGAGAAGCCTAATGACAGAAAGTTGAAAAAAGAAGAAGTCAGAAATATGTAGTTTTATTGAATACCAATTTAACTTCATACAGAATTCTCTAATTTAGCAATTCAAGCATGAACTAAATGTATCAAATTCTTGTTCACTTGAGTTTAGGTAAACATTTCAAGAAATGAATACAACCGGAGTCTAGCACAGTAGCAGGCACATTTGAACTAATCAGGCTAATACAAACACTAAGCATAACTGAACCACAAGTACCACAAGTCTAATACTTGACAACATTACCACAGCTTGATAGAGATGTAAATAAGATTCTGAAATGCTGGCAATACAAAATGCACTCAGAGTCTATAAGTCCATAAAATCTATCTTCTTTCGTTTTCGGACATTCTCTACTGGATACTTCACTCAATCAATTTCAATGTGACTCTAAGGCGATGCTTTTCTTGCCTTGTCCTACTCAATACTGCAAATTCAGCTATAACTTCAGAAAAGCGATCACCACTGGTTGATTCTCTACTAGCATATTTTAGAAAGAAACTTTCCTGAATCCCACAACTCCAAAATAAACAAAATTGATTCCAAAAACTAACAAGGGAGATAATATGCATACCCACTCAAAAGCACAAGACACGATGCAAGCCACAAGGCAAGAGACGAACATATCTGATTGACTTCTGGGTATTAGAGTACTCAATACTGCAGATTCAGCTATAACTGCAGAAAAGCGATCACCACTAGTTGATTCTCTAATAGCATATTTTAGAAAGAAACTTTCCTGAATCCCACAATTCCAAAATAAACAAAATTGATTCCAAAAACTAACAAAATTGAACTAACAAGGGAGATAATATGCATACCCACTCAAAAGCACAAGACAAGATGCAGGCCACAATGCAAGAGCCGGACAGATCTGATTGATTTCTGGGTATTAAAGTTTAGGGTCTGAGCGACAGATTGAATATGCAGAAAGAGGAAGAAAAATAGGAAGGAGGTGGAGTTGAACTAGCAGATGTCGATTTCGCGGATTGCTATGGTCGACTTCGTTGTCGGGAACTCGGGACTGGATGGAGTGAGCGAGAAATAGCAGATGGAGGGAGCGGGAACAAGAACAAGTATTACCGTAGCTAAAATTAAAGAAATTTGGCAACGGAAAGAATATGCCGTAGCCATTGAGGGCATATTTATGCGACGGCAACGCCATACCGTGGCAAATAATTTTTCTCTTTGTGACGCTGCATTTGCCGTAGCAAATTTTAGATCAATGGCGACGGCATTCTCATGCCGACGCTAACTGGTGAAGCTAAACGAATTCTTTTTTGTAGTGTGTTCATAGCTATTTGAGTATCTTTCTACTGTCTCAAGTGTGTGTTTTCATTGATCATTGCTCTCCTAAAAAGTCAGATGTATATATGTAATAAATTAACATGATTCTAATTGTATAAAGTTGTTGACTCCAGTTAGGGTGATTAGCTTTTCTGCACAAAGTGACTTGCACACAGAACCTTGGCATTTGACTCATGTTTGGTGGTTATTATGTGCCATTTCAATTAGCTTGTTTAGTGAATTAGGAGTTAACGCCTCATCCTATTCTATTAGAAAAGGTTGTAAGATCAATAAAGATAATTTTTAATGAAGTTTAGTGTGGTATAATTAAGGCATTTGTGCCAAGGTTCTCTTCTATCATATTCATGTTCATTTGTTCACACACCCCTTGAATGTTTTCGCAGTTAGACCCTTTTTTTCGTTTTCTTTCTTTCTTTCTTTCTTTCTATAATGCTACTTCTTTCTCAATCTGATATGTGAACCTCATAATTTCTTAACACTTTAGATTTATTATTTGTTACTTAATTAAATCTCAACATTGCTGCTAGGATATTCAAGGACAATATATAGGATCGTGTGGCATAGCTGGTTTGAAATTGTACCCCCTTTTTTTCCTTTGCCTCCTTCCACGCTAGTGGTCTTGTTTTCATTTAATCTGTACCCACTATCACATGCACAAGTGTGAGTTCCGGGTAAATTTATGCACTTTCCTTTGTTGCATGGGTTCGAATTCGGAGCTAGCAGGCACTCATCAATATCTGGAAAAAAAGCAACTAATAAATTAGGTGATAAATTGATCAGTAAGGTTATAAATGTAGAAAATCCCATCTCTGAGTTTTATTAATTTAATTTATTAATATTTCTGCTGCCTGACAACTAACATCTATACTACCGATTAATATAAGTATGAATGCACATATCACAATATATGTAAGTGTAGAGATCTTATCACCTTGGCAACCATCTGAGAGGTATGGGTTCCCATCGTAGCCTGTCATGCACCGGCAAGTGTATCCTCCAGATGAAGTACCATCTTGCTTGAACTAGGTAGAATGCCCGCGCGCTGCTGCGGGGTTGATACTTTGTTTTTTTTACTAAATATCATTACAGCTGACATGACAGTTTTATTTACTTTCACTGCTACTTCACATATTGGGTATTGAAATTGCAATTGAGATGTTAGTTGTTTTGGGAGAACAGAAAGCTACAAAACAAACGAATGTACAATCGTGTAAACAAATTACAATCTTCCCACGCTATACAATAATCATTTAGTTACTTACATATTACAAAAGTTGATGTTATTTTGGAATTGAGGCCGACGGTGATTATCGGAATAGCAGATATGCTTGAAATCTGTAACAGAATCATACAACGATAAGACAAAGGTTAGCAGTTCGTCCATTTGTAGATAGAATATACATATCAAGTGACATCAAATTAACGTCCAAACCAACTAACCGCAAAGTCAAAAGCTGCAATTCTCAGAGTTCTTTGTCAAATATGTGTTTCAAAATAGAAAGATTTGCTGAATAGAGAATATGCATTGAGTGCAAGCAATTAGGACTTGGGCACCTGAAAAGCATAAAACAATGAGTCTGGCAGTCCACAAATATACAGACAGATCATTTTAACAGAGACAAAAGTGATACATCTACGAACCTGGGGTTGAATCGGATGGTTGCTTATGAGGCAATGCTTTACATAAAGAAGTTTTCAAGTGCCTGGAGGCCCATGTAAAAGAACAATGCTGCGAAGGCATAAAACCAATCACATAGGTATTAATGAGAATTTCTTAGAAATCAAAAAAGAGAAAATTACTCTTGCCAAAACTAATAGGTATTAATCCAAATTTCATGATCAATAAATCCAAACCATCATAGAAAGGGTTGAACTATTTGAACCAGCAACA
>BDJD01008131.1:70218-91558 GCA_002564525.1 Rosa multiflora | reverse complement strand
AAAAAAAAAAAACAGAGATAAATTGAAAGAGCACTCAGTTTTTTCAATTACATGGTCAGATGAAGTTGATATGCAAGTCACAAACAGAAAGCAAAGCAACTAAGGACGAACATAATAGGTATACTTGCAAGACACAAAACAAATCCCCAAACCCAATCACCAAACACCAATATTTTGAACCCAAACAACCAAAACACCAGTATCTTGAACCCAAATCAAAAAGAAGACCATTACCTGGTCAGATTGACCAATGAAAGAAGCAAAAACAGTGAGATTCCCCTGTACCCGTAGACGGTGAGATTTCGCACTCGTTTTCAATCCAACCTCTGTATCTCAAAGCCTGATTGATGGGGTTGATACTTGACCCTGATACTTCGCTTCTATCGGACAGCTTGATGGCCACGGCTGTATCACGAAACTCAAAGGAGTGAGAGATTAGAGTAGAGTAGACGCTCTAGAAGAGAGAAGAAGATAAGATCGATGCACAGCAGAACAAAAACATATCTCAAAGGAGGGCAGAACCGTCCTTTCCAAACCCACGTACTGTTCCTCACTGTTGCCTTATGAACAGTGAACTGAACTTTAGTATATACTAAATATGTCTGTGACTTCTTTGCTACGTCACATGTCTCATCGCCAATTGCCCAATCAACAACCACCGGAAGCTGCTCCTTGTGGTGTTCAGTTCTTCAAAACTTGTGTTCCCAGAGAATGTGAAGTTGCTGTTTGAGCCCAAAAGTGGTTTTGGAGCCAAACAGTTGCCATCTTGCACAATGAAGCCATAGCTGCACAGGTAGTCTGGCTCTATGTTCCAGTGGTTCCAATCTCTGATGTAGCTGTCAAGTTGATACAAATCCACCGACATGTTTTGCAGTCCACTAGGGATTGCATTTTGGCCACACCCGAAACCATTGCAAGAATCGGTGGGAAGTGCTGTGCCAAGAGCATCTTGGCACAGGCTCACAGTGTACCCGCCTTTGTAGCTTTCTTCTCGATCGGTGATTTGGCCCTGGTAACTTTGATACACTGCTACACTGTTACAACCAACCACGAAGAAGTTGTTCTTATAAGATATAGTGTAAGAAAGAGGCAGCTTGAGCGTGCTGTTGCTATACATATCGTACATGTACGAACCGCCTTCGTCATAATACTCTCTAGCTACGGCTTGCATTACTTGCAACTCACCCTCACCAAGGGAAAAGTCAGTAATACGTACGGGACAGGTGAAGGTACTGTTGGAGAACTTTGGTGATGGGGGTGTGGTGTACTGGTCACAAGTGATGTTGAACTCTGGTCGGAGGTAACAGTCGGCACCAATGCCAAATGGATATGGAATTGGGACGTCACCGCAGCGCTCTGGGCAATTCGGCTTGGCTTGAGGCGGCGGGGCTTGAGCTTTTGCTACTAATAGAACAACCACATAAGAGAGATGCATGATTTGCAACCTCCCAGCTGGTAATAAGGCCATTGCACCTTACCACTACACAGTGTTATTGTTTCAGACGAGAAAAATAAGTGTGCCTACATTATACTTAATTTATAGGGCTTCCATCATTCATGGGTAAAACTAATTCGTCCTCTTTGCTCATAAGTCTCTTCCAATAATGTTCTTCCTGGCTCCACACAGAGGTATTTTTTTATATTATTTGAGAAAGTATTCAATGTATCGACGTGCATTTGCACCAATAAAAATAGAGGACTAGATAACATCAAATATATATTTTTATTATTAAAAAAAAAAATCTTTAAATATCAATGACTAAAATTTATTAGATTTGCTGGTTCATATGTACCGTTAAAGAATTTTCCATGTTATCTCCGGTTAGTTGAACAATGAAACATGGTTGGTAATGCTCTGCCAGTCTATTAGCCCAGTTTGTAACAGTCGATTGGCCCGGACAAAGTCTTTTTCTACTTTTGTTGCTAAAATAAGTTTCACTTCTTTATTGATTCTAGCTGCGCACGCCAGCTACATAACTTCACCACCAGGCCCTTCACATGTGAACACTTCATATTAAACGAAGCGTCTTCGTGGGGAAGAAAGAAAAATGTTCATGTCCATCTGAATGGGTTTTTGTTTGAGAAGTTCACACAAACAGCCGAGGGGAAGGTTGTTGCAACCTTAACAGGCCCAGATTACAGGAAAGGTTGTTGCAGTTGGTCCCATTTCCTTTGCCATTACTACCTTCTTTAATAAATTGAACCTATTTACGGGGTGTACGTACGTACAACTAACTAATTATTACAAAATTATTGAGGAGAAATTAGTTTGTAGGTTAATACGGTTAATATGGTGTGGTGTAAATTTCTCCTCTCTCTCTCTCTCTGTGTTTCTTTTCATGCCAACTCATTGAAATTCGCATTGTAGTCATACTACTGAATCGAAGTCATTCATTTTGTTTTACCAGACCTTGATGAGATAAATTAATGAAACCACCGAGACCGAGTTAATTTAGATATCATAAATCACTTATATAGGACAGCAGTAAGCATTAGGAAACTATAATTCATTATGCACAAGGACTGAAAGAATCCATGGTTTATTGAAAAGGAGAAACGAAGGAAGAAGGAGACGAAGAAAAGGAGAGCATTTGTTTTACTGAGCATTGTTACAGACTTTGTTGCCAAATTACAGTTTTACATGGACTTAAATACTCCTAAGACACCAAAATACCCTACACACTGCTAACACCCCCTGTCTTGCACAAGCCAAAGCCCTCAACTCTTCATAAGCACTGGTGACAATACCATCAGCAAGAGAAATTCTGCGCTTCAGTTTCATGCATAGTTACATAAGCTCCAAAATATTGGATCTAATAACCTTGAGTTCATAGTTCTTCTGCTGAGATTCACGGTGATAAAACGGGAGCAACAAGCTCCTTATTGCCTACACCATTTTGTTTTCCAGCATAAAGTGAAGACAAAGTTTGCAAGAGATAATAAAGATCCTTAACAGAATCTCAGGCCCTTTGGTAGAAGACAACACTTCAATGTTCCAAGGGTGTTGAATAGCAGTGCTAATAGCTCTGAATATAGGAGCAGCAACAGCAGTGGTACCCAAAAACAAGGCAGAAAAGGCACACCAGCTTTGGCTATAAACCATTACACTAACTTATCAACAACAGCATTAGATTGAGCACAAATGAGTACCCCACTTCTCATGGAACTTTCTATAGACTTTGTATTCCTCTGTACATCCTCATTTAGTCGTCCTTCAGCATAGCCTGATAAACCAAACCTCATGGATCTCATTTCCTCTGTATTTACTCGAACCAAATCTCACGGCCAAACCTGATAAACCCACTTCTACATCCTCACTAGTTCCCACATCCAATTTTTCAATACCATATAACACAAACCCAAATTGAGGCATCTCCAAATTCAGACACTTCCTTCACTCAGAACAATGCTTCCAAAAAGAAAACAAACTTAAATTTTCACTAAATCTTCTTCTTTAACATTCACTTTATTCTTCTTTTTCAAAAAACAATCATTCAATTCTTCTTGTTCGAACCATATACAACTAATTCCTCGACTTCGAGCTTCTCCACACCGTCTCCGGCAAAGAGTACATCACTCCGGATCAACGGAGGCATGAAAATACTGGTGGATTTCAAGAGGTTGGGTCGTATATCACTAGTGAAAAACTCAAGCTTCGAGCAAGGATCCATGGCAGAGAGCAAAAGTGAATTTGGGGGTTAGGGCTTGGAATTGGAAAAAAACGAAATTGAATGAAACTGATAATGCAGAAGCAAAAGATAGAGGAAGCATGAGCATCCAGATCACCAATCAACGTGGCGCTGATACCATGAAAGAATACATGGTTTATTGAAAAAGAAAAACGATGGAAGAAGGGGGAGACGAAGAAAAGGAGAGCGTTTGTTTTACTGAGTGGACTACATTGTTACAGACTCTGTTACCAATTACAGTTTTACATAGACCTACATACTCCTAACATACCAAAATTACCAAAATACCCTACATACTGCTGACAATAACGAACTACAAAGCATCTTCAAACATCGACAACACAAGTAGTTTGAAAATAACCCAAGCAAGCAGTCTTACGAGAGAAATATTTACAAACGCTAGATATATAGCCAGGTACCAAAGGCACTGCACTACGCTAGTACTGGAGATCCAGTCCAGTTTTTTGGTGCACATTCCTGACATTTGGTGTGGTCCGAGCACCACCCACGCTAGGATTACTAATTCTTAATTTCCACCATAACTCACATTTGGAGACTACAGTTCTCACGTCCTTGGCCATGAGAACAAAGCCTTCTACTTTCGTATGGCACTTCACATTGTCGGCAGTGCTAGGAACCTCCGTTAAATTGACATTCTTTTGTGATGCCCAGTACAGCAGTTGTTCACCATAGAAGTCGCCTTTCTCAAGGGTAACAATTGATGCGGATGCAGAAGGACCCATTTTTGCGTTTTCATGAGCATGACTAGCAGCACTGGTAGTTTTGTAGGTCAGTATAGTGCCTTCTGTAATGAATAGCATGCTATCAAGTGGGTCTCCCATGTGAAAAACCATGGCGCCCTCAGCATACATCTCTGACTTTAGATAGTCGCAGATCATTTTCAACACTTTCTCATCCATTCTTTCCAGTTTTGGTACCTGTTGAATATTGCATCGGGTAATTAGCTATGTTACATTTGATAAATAATTAGCAAGTAAACAATTAAGGTGAAGTAGAATCACTAATCATGTATGAGCTAACGCCCTAAAAAAGAATTATTAATAATTCTTTATTACTCGTTAATATGTTGGGAGACCTTCTGGGTGTTAAGGTGATACAAGAGTAGGGATGGCAATGGGGCGGATAAAAATATATTAGTGATTTCCATTTACTATCAATTTTGGTGCCTCTCACTCTCTCAGACAATTCCTAATTCTGGATACATGTTGAATAACAATGTTGGTTATGGAACCTACTTATTTGCACCCACACCTTCTTATGGTTATGCACCTCAAACTGGTGGTTTCATGCCCTAAAATGGCACCTTTATAACTCAAAATGGGGGATTCATGGCTCAGAATTGTGGTTATACTCCTGCTTCCCAACACAACTACTCTCGGCAATCTCTCAGAATAATGTGTGACAGCAACTGATGCAGAGAGGATGGCGGCTCAATTTGAACAACAGTTAGACCGTGCTAAAGGAGGAAAACGAAAAGTGACTAGTAGACAGGAAACAGCTCGGTGTCCGATTGGGACGTACCTTACCTTTCCGGAAAGGGAATCGCGCCAGAAACAAGACTCATCGCTTTGCCATGAGCTGTAGCATTTTTCGGCCTTTCGGGATCGTTTAGGGCCTCAAAATGGCATTTTTCTATTTTACCCGTTTTTGGTTTTCTTAGTTATTTTTGGATTGTTTTCGTTTTTATCCATGGGCCTTAGGGTTTCGTTGTTAGTCGCCCTAGGGTACTTTTCTCTTATTTATGCAGCCGCAAGCGGCTGCAGAACGCATCTTTCAACTTTTAATCAATATAATAGAGATTTTCTCTTTTATCTCTGGTGGACTCCAGAATCTTTTGCTTAGGTTTATTGCTGGTAAACCTAGTTATCAATCCGACTGCGTCAGCAACAAGGTTCATTTTCACAATAGCAGGGTTTATTTTCACAAGCTCCAAACTACTCATACTCTGATGGCGGCTCTGCAGAAAACAATTTGGGAAAATTTCACAAACAGTACACCAAGTAAAGATCATAATTTCTATACATAAAGTTTCAAACCGATCATTTTGGTACACGAACTCTCGAGCTCGACCAACTATGTAGACACGACGTCAATGACGCCGTTAGTTTCAGCCTAATTTGAGGGATAATTCAGTCTCTTCAGATTTTTACTTTGAGCAGCCTTCTTTTCCTTTTTTACTCTGGGCACCCGACTCTCTCTCTCTCTCACTCACACTATGGGCACCCATCTCTCTTCCCCCCCCCCTTCCAATCCTGATCACCTCTGCAATTCCAGCCATTGTCATCAATCAACACCCTTCGATTTTCAAGCTTCTCCCCCGAAACCATCTAATCGATCCCAATCCCCATGTTCAATAACATTTCTTAACAAACCAAAGTAGCACAAGGTAACAACAGGGTCTCTCATCTCATCAATCTCTCTATTCTCTCTTTCTTCTTCCTCTTATTTTCTCCTCAACTCATTTCTCTCTGTAATTTCAGACCCTCATCAATGGAAACCTCCTTCAGAAGAGATACCAACCCAAACACTCTCCTATCCCCAAACAACCACACCTCCAACAGCAGCACCAACAGCAACAAAAATGGACTCCAAGCTCCCCCAACAACCCCAACCCCCGAAACCCATGATACAAGTTTGGCTCAATCTTCAAGACCCACATCTTGGGATGTCCTTGCATGATGATTTCAGTCCGGCAGTTGCCGAATTTGTGCTCCTGACGAAAGCTCATATGTTCAATCCTACATTTCCGACGAGTAAAGAAAGTGGGGAAGAAAAGGTTCTGAATTAGGAAGATACCAAGAGTCTCTGGCTGAACCCTCTAATCCCAATCCCAGTGTTCAATTCCAAATACAACAACAACTCCGGGTTCTCGCTCGAAACTCTGAGATTTTGTCGCCGAGCATCTTCGATTTCCTGGTGCTGGTGCTTAGCCCCATCATGCCGCTCATACCCGACCCGTTTAACCGAAGAGAAAGCGATCAAAGAAAAAAAGCTTTTACTTGACACCAAGGGAATCGGAGCCCCAACTGTTGCCCTTGTTCCCAAAGACGTCACCTAGAGCTTCAAGTTCATCTTCCTCTTAATTACAAATGTTAGTCTGCAAATCGGAGAGAGTGAGAGAGAGAGAGGAAGATAAGAAACGTAAGCACTTGCAAATTCCAACCGCGGTTGTGGAGGGAAAGGGAGAGGAGAGAGAGAGAGAGAGAGAGAGAGAGAGAGAGAGAGAGAGAGAGAGAGTCAAAGTTAGAGGCAGGTAAAGTACTAAATTACCCTCTGACAAATGAGTAATGGCATAAGAATAACGGCATCATTGACGTCGTGTCTACATAGTGGGTCGGGCTCGAGAGTCCACGTACCAAAATGATCGGTTTGGAACTTTATGTATAAGAATTATTAGTGGCCTTTACTTAGTGTACTGTTTGTGAAATTTTCCCAAACAATTTGAGCTATCCCATTTTCCAAACAAGGAAGCAAACAACTCTAACAGGAACCATGACAATAGGAATGACAACAATAGTCCAAGAAACAACGACAACTCATCTTTCAACAATCCCATTGGATGCCAAATTTGTGAAAATCCAGGGCACAGTGCTTCCATATGCTATTACAAGAATGGTTTTGAGGCTTCCACCTCTGTTGTTGAGTGTCAAATCTGCAAGAGACTCAGTCACAGTGCTAAAACCTACAGATATAGACAATAATCAAACAACAACTCTGAGAATGGTCCAACAGCTATGGTTGCTCATAATAGCATCAATTACTTCAAGATTTCATTATTCACTCAAGTTCATCTCATCTTGGTTGCACAAATGGAGTATTTTCCATCATCGAAATCCATGCCTACAAGCTCAAGTTGAATTCTTGCACATGGTATGCCAATTACTTTGCCTCTCAATGCCTATGTTGCAAACGTTGGTCAGCATATTGGTTTTTCTGATCAGCCCCAAGTCTATCATCAAATCAGCAATCCAATCCAGACAAATAGTGGCTTTTCTCATCAAAATATCTCATTCAGGTCAACTATCGGTCTCGCTCAACAGCAACATTACCTTGCAATCAATGGTTATGCTACTAGTAATATTTATCAACAAAGTCACCATTATATAGAGGGACTTCACTTTGAATCTACTTTTTAATCCTCCATATGAGCCTAAAATGAAATCAGACAGGTGTATCAATTCATGGACCTAATGCACTGGCTGCTGCTAATCCCTACAGGTTGAAGCAAATATCTTTGTTTCTTGTCACTGTGTTGTGCAACCTGATTATTGGTCCCTAACCATTAGTTTGGGGGGGGGGGGGATATTAAGGTGATAACCGTGATATAAAAGAGTCAAAGTCAAGAAAGTCAAAGGTCAAAGGTGCATCCAACAGCTAAGTAGTATAAATAGGGAAAATCTCTCTTACTGTAATCAGTTGCAACCATTTGTACAATTACCAAAAGTTCAATACCAGCTACCTCTTACTTTTCTCTCTGTTTCTTCATCTTCAACCTCTAGTTACAGTTTCAATTTTCGCCATTGTTGCTTTACCTTTAAGCTTTCATCATCATGACCTTGATTTTTAGCAACTGCTAGGCTGTTGTTTAGAGACAAAAACGCCTATGCTATTTTACGAGTTTGTTGGTAATGGATGACCACATTCATAAAAATAAAAGACAACCACTTTAATTTGCACAATGATTCAAGATAGCAGCGGAAACTGCGACGGCACTTTCATACTTACATCACTCCACCACCATGAAAATTGTTCATCGAGATGTCAAGGCAACGAATATACTGTTGGATGAGAAACTTAGGGCCAAAGTGTCGGACTTTGGAGCTTCAAAACTGGTTCTTGACGACAAAACTCGACTTTCAACTTTAATGCAGGGCACAATGGGATACTTGGACCCAGAATATCTTCAGTCCAACACACTAACAAAAAAGGGTGACGTTTATAGCTTTGGAGTTGTCCTCGTGGAGCTACTGACAAGCGAGAATGCAGTTCGTTTTGATAAATCCAAGGCAAAGAGAAACCTGGCCAACCTCTTGGTTTCTACAATTGAAGAAAAAGGTCTGTGAGCGCTGGGTCCAATTCTTGATGATGAAGTAGTCAAGGATGGAAACTAGGAGATCATAAAAAAAGTTGGGAAGCTTGCCGAAAAATGCTTAAGTGTGAAAGGATACGAAAGGCCTACCATGAAAGAAGTAGCGAGAATGCAGTTTGTTTTGATAAATCCAAGGCAGAGAGAAACCTGGCCAACCTCTTTGTTTCTACAATTGAAGAAAAAGGTCTGCGTGCACTGGGTCCAATTCCTGATGATGAAATAGTCAAGGATGGAAACTGGGAGACCATCAAAAAAGTTGGGAAGCTTGCCGAAAGATGCTTAAGTGTGAAAGGATACGAAAGGCCTACCATGAAAGAAGTAGAGAGGGAGCTAGATGAAATACTGAGAACTTTGGCAAACCTTGCCTCCTTTTCCAATGGGACAGACCCCTCTTGAGTCACATTCAAACGCTTACAGTTATTATCAGTGCAGAGTATGACGTCAGTATGGAAAATTGGCAATGGATGGGGTCACTAACTCATAAGCAAATTTATATTTTTTCAATGTGGAAGTTGTATTTATACACATTCTCAACAAAATATTCTTCGGCCTTTTTTAATTGTGTGTGTTCTCTCTATTCCAATTTGACCATTCCCGTGTCTTGTAAAATAAAAGGTATATGAGTAGCGCTGTTAGAATCATGTATGCAATCCCTTTTTTTTTAGGTGAAAGTCATGTATACTTTATGTGTGTGTGCGCGCGTGCTAAAATTTTTGATTTCCTAGATATAGTATATATGTTTATCTTGCTTCATATTAGAGTAAGTTGAAATTTTCTTTAGATGTCCTAGAAAATAACATATTCCAAATTCAAATAACATATTCCAAATTCTAATGATAAAGACACAAATGTTTATAAATTATTAGACATAGTCACAAATGTCTAATGTGGGATGTACTCTACATATCATGACTTGGTTGGAACAGAAACTCACTCATCTCAAGTTATAATTTTTCAACCTACACACGACTAAAATTAATCACTTACACAAAATGATAAAACTACAATGAGCTAAAGTTATCTCATTTACCCCAGCAACATATTTTTATTCCCACTAACCCAATTTCAATTGAAATAACAATTTTACCCTTAGTCTAATTAATTAATTGCAACCACATGCCCTCTCTCTCTCTGTCTCTCTCTCTCTCTCACGCAGACTCTCTCTCTCTCTCCCTCCTCGGTGCAATCGCCGGCGCCAGACTCTCTCTCCTCGTCACCGCCTGTGTTTTTGCTCGCTGTGATTGCCGGCGTTGCTCTCTCTCCTCTTCTCCGCCTCGGTTTTGCTCGCTGTGATTTACTTTCGGTGCAGATCGCCGACGCCAGATTCGCTTCCTCCCTTGGCTCCGTTGTCTTCTTCGTCGTCGTGGGTGGCTCCGCTAAAACCCCCAGAACTCGGACTCCTCTTGGATTTCCAAAGCCAAAGCCAACGACGACGACGCTTCCGCATTCATCATCATCACAATTCGATATAATTTCCACTACCGGTGAGTATAATTTTAAATTTTCTCAGGAAACAAATGGATTATGAATTGAGAGGTAGAGATTTATGTTCGTTTTGATTTGCGATGTGACAGAGTGCTCGGACGGTAGCATCGTCTTCCCATTTGGAGACGAGAAGCGAGAAGGCTGCTTTTGATAAGATTAATAGTCGTCTAGATGCGGAATTCAATGAAGGATTGGTTGGGGAAAGCAATGTGGAAGAATCGGAGATTGATGCTTCTCCGGCGAGTTCACCTGAGGAGAATGCCATCCTTGATTTGACCACAGCAGATGAAGTCGAAAGCTCAGCAGTCGTTAGTCTTGACTCTCTTACTCATCATCTTCACTAATGTTAGGAAAGAAGGATGAGGCGTCTGAAGAGGTGGAAGTGGAAATAGCTGATCAAGGGGTCCTTGGGGGCAATAGACGTCTATTACCCTCCAATAGACATGCAATAGACGTCTATTGGAGGGCAATAGACATTTTGAATTGATGTAATCTCTGCGTTTTTTTTCTATAATCAAAGTTTTATTTGTCTAAATTTAAAGAGATTAGTTCTCATTCTAGCAACTGAAAGTCTTATTAGGGGATAGTAGACGTCTATTGGGGGGCAATACATGGCTAATAGACGTCTATTGGGGGGCAATACATGGCTGATAGTCGTCTATCGTCTATTGAGGGGCAATACATGGCTGATAGTCATCTATTGGGAGGGCAATACATGGTTAATAGACGTCTATTGGGGGGCAACACATGGTTGATAGACGTCTATTGGGGAGCAATACATGGCTGATAGTCGTCTATTGGGGGGCAATACATGGCTGATAGTCGTCTATTGGGGGGCAATAAACGTCTATTAGGGGGCAAAAAAACTTTCCCGTGGGTGGTAGCCGGTGATCGGAATCCGGCGGCCGGTGACCGGATTCCGGCGAAAATTGACCGGATTCCGGCCATCTCCGGTGACCGGAATCCGGCTGCCGGTGACCAGACTCCGACGAAGTCCCCTATGGTTTCTCTCTCTTCCATTCTCTCTCTCTCTCTCTAAGTAACAAAGGTGAGGGTAAAATGGTATTAAAAAAATAGTAAAAACAAAAAAAAAATCTTAATGGGCTATTAGGGAAGACCTCCTTAGAGTGTTTTGGGTAAGAGGGAATTAAAAAAACTTAGTGGGGTAAGTGGGAAAAAAATCTCTAAAAATGGTGTAAATGGACAAAATATGAGGACCCAAATTGAAACAAAGTATCTAAAACTCAGTGTAATGAATCATCGTGCATCATCATATGGCATTAACATTTGAATTTGCATGCCGTCATACCCACTTGTTGTACCACTAGAACCTTCATCAACATCACCTTTAACATTCACAATGTAAGCTTCTGAATTGATAGGTGACCCCAGCAAGTACTCAGTCTCATCGGGACATAAATTTGCATTATTTCGCCATGGATGCTTCGCTGTATTTTGCATTCCCTCCAACTCCATGGCCACTTCTTTCATTGAAGGCCTTTCCTCCCCTCTTATCCCTAGACATCTTTTTGCGAGATAAGCAACTTGCTCTGCTGTGTCTATGTTCCCCTCATTCACTATGTCAGCGTCAAGAATTTCAATCAAGCAATCTTTCTCTACTGAAGAAACAAAGAAACTTGCTAGGCATCTCTCTGCGTCAGGTCTAGCGAAAGAAAGTGCCACTCTGCTAGTTAATAGCTCTGCTAGGACAACTCCAAAGCTGTAGACGTCACTCTTTTCGGTCAGTTGATTGGAATGAAAGTATTCAAGGTCCAAGTAGCCAAGCGTCCCTTGCACTAGTGTTGCTAGTTCAGTTTGATCTAGAGGAATGAAACGCGAAGCTCCAAAATCGGACACTTTGGCCGTGTAATTGGCATCTAATAGTATATTTGTTGCTTTCACGTCTCGATGTATGATTGGTGTGGAAGTAGAGGAGTGTAAGTAAGCTAGTGCCCCTGCCGTTTCTAATGCTATCTTCAATCGTAATTCCCATGAAAGCGGTGATCCTTTTCCCTTATTGAATATATGATCAAAAAGAGTACCATGGGTAATGTACTCATAAACTAGTAAAGGCACTTCAGTCTCGAAACAACAACCCAACAGTTTTACTACATTTCTGTGGTTGATTTGAGAGAGAACGATAACCTCATTAACGAACTGCTCACTTTGAGTTGGGGCGCCAATTTTTGATTTTTTTATGGCAACAACTTTCTTATCAGGTAGAATTCCTTTGTAAACTGTTCCATAGGCTCCTTCACCAAGAATCTCATCTGCATGGTAATTGTTTGTCGCCTTCTCAAGTTCTTCCGCTGTAAAGATTTTTGTTGTTTCCACGGCTCCTCCATGACTAGCGAGTTGTTGTTGTAATGTTAAGCCACCGTTTTCTTTGAAGTACTTCTTTTTGAGTTTGATGAGCCTTCTTTTGTTCATTTCCCAATATATCCACGAAATTAAGACCACCAAAACTAAGAAGCCTATACAGACACCTGCACATATTTGAAAAATGAAATGTCAATATTTCTGGGGGTTGAATGCTAAAGGTAGTTCTAGGTATACCAACAAGAAATCATGTAGTGTATTACTTTGCTATCTACACTAATTTTTATTTTTTTGTTTTTGTTTGAAATAACACTAATTATTTCTTTAAGGGCCAAAGGGTTTGACAATGTATGCTGGCTAAAAATAGAATTAATCATAATTTACCTCCCGAATTATATGAGCATTTTTAATTTCATATCTGGATTTCAATTTTTGTTGTTTACATACCTCAAGTTATTTCTGTTGGACGTTTTAGACTTTGAGGATTAGCTATTTGTAAGAGAGGAGAAAATCATTAAGCTCTGGGAATGGGAAAACAAAATTGAAACCTAAATCTGAGATTGAATTCCCAAATCGTAATTTCTCAGCCATCTCTTACTCTTTCATCAGTTTGCTGACGCCTTGGCCAAATCAGATTTTCCCTCTCCCCTTCAGTCATCCTCTAAAAATGATTCAAATTCTCAGATCGGAGCACATGATAAGGCTAATGGAAGGGAACGACGACATCCAACTTCGGCTCTGACTAGATCCCGTATGTCGAAAGGTTAATGGCGGCGGCTCCTACTCAGATACCCACTGTGGTTCTTACCGATTTTGAAGCTGTAACCACCTATAAGTTTCCAATCGGATGGCCGTCATGATGTCGTGTAACAGAGTTGAGACCGGTGGAGGAGTCAGTGGAGCGGCTTCCATTGGAATCACCTGAGTTTATATTGTTGGGAGCTAACGATATGAAGAAGAGGGTGCGAGATTTTAATTTGGTTCAATTTTGATCTCGATGATTTTTCTTCTGGGTACATAAATTTCTCGGTTGCAGATTGGTTTGAGATATAGTGAATTATGTGGTAATTGGTTTCTGTGTTTTAATTTGTACAGTGAAAAGCTTTGGATCTGAGTTTTGAATTCACTCTCTGTGCTAGGTGGTAGATATGATATACAGGCTCTTGAAATTGTTGATTTTCGATCAGAATTTTCGATCATCGGAGCTTCTGCTATCCACCTAGGTGAGGGTCACCTGGAGACGTGGCAGAACGACATAGGACGAAACCAAAAGGAGAGATCGGTGCTCTCAGACCCGAAGCACGACCCGAGTCACCCGACCGAGGAAACCCAGCCAGGACGCCGACCTCCGCCCACCGATCGATGACGCAAGACCCCCAGTCTCTCCGACTGGTCGTCTCCGTCACGCCTGTGGCCTTGGATCTCCCATGCACGAGACGAAGAGGGCGACTCGACGGTGAAAAGTGGTGACTGCTCCGGCGAGTTTCCGCCATTTCCGGCCACCGTCTGAGCTTCTTGTGCTTTTCCGGCTATCCTGGCCTTGGCTTCCACTTCGATGAGCTGACCCATTTGAATGGTGGCGATGGAGGACCAGACCCAGGTCAGAATGAGGTCGTTGCTGGCGATGGCTCATGCACGGGACGAGGAGGGCGACTCGACGGTGAAAAGTGGTGACTGCTCCGGCGAGTTTCCGCCATTTCCGGCCACCGTCTAAGCTTCTTATGCTTTTCCGGCTATCCTGGCCTTGGCTTCCACTTCGATGAGCTCACCCATTTGAATGGTGGCGATGGAGGACCAGACCCAGCTCAGAATGAGGTCGTTGCTGGCGATGGCTGGTAGGGAGAGGTTGGCGATGGAGGACTCGAGGAGGTTGGAGACCTTGCGGAAGTCGGCGGTGGTGGTGATGGAGAAGACCTGGCGGAGAACGTGGAGATACCACGGCCTAGGTGAGCACCACCTAGGTGGATAGCAGAATTTTCGATCATACTAGTAGCTAATAATTAGATTTCTACAGGGTCCTTGACCCAAAGCACTAAAATTATCTCACTTACTCTAACAACAAATTTTTATTCTCACAAATCCAAATCATACTAAAATGACAAATATGCCCTCAGCTTAATTAAGAAACTACAACCACTGCCACCCACTCATCCTGATTTTTCTCTCCTCCAGCGCTCTCTCTCTCCTCGGGCATGTCTTTCTCTTCTCTGCGCCATCGTTGAGGCTCGAATGGTACCAAAATGGCCGGGAAACGACTGGATAACCTGGAGGCGATTCTCGACGACTTCCTCTAGTGTTCTAGAGAGATTGGTGATTGTAATCCCATTTTCATAGTGGAAGTTTTTCGGAGTTTGTCCCGTGGTTTTTTCCCTTTACCTTGAAGAGTTTCCACGTTAAATTTGGTGTCTCTTTATTGCTCTTTATTTTCTATATTGCTGCATACTCTGTTAACAATCCCAACAAAGTGGTATCAGAGCTGCTGGTTAGCATTATGGATGTCAACACAAGCCGGATGGTCAGCTTAAATGGGAGAAATTACATGATCTAGAAATCAAAGATGGAGGACATCCTCTACTGCAAAGATTTGTACTCTCCAATTGAAGGTGAGAAGCCAGAGAAAATGTCAGAAGATGAATGGAAGAAGCTGAACAGAAAAGCTATTGGAGTTATTCGGCAATGGCTCGATGACAACGTCTTTCATCATGTTTCAAAGGAGACTAGTGCACTTGCACTGTGGAGAAAGCTTGAAAGTCTATATGAAAGAAAGCAACAAAGCTTTTTTGATTAGGAAGCTTGTCAACCTCAAATACAAGGAAGACATCTCAATCAACGAACATTTGAATGAGATGCAGAGTATTGTCAATCAGCTTTCCTCAATGAATATGGTTCTTGATGACGAATTGCAAGCCTTGCTTCTTCTTAGTTCAGTCCCAGACAGTTGGGAAACATTGGTGGTTTCAGTTAGCAACTCTGCTCCTGAAGGTGTTGTGTCACTAAGTCAAGTGACTAGCAACTTGCTGAGGTGAGAAGAAAATCTTCAGACTCTTCGTATTCTGAAGCTGTGATTGTAGAAAGAAGGGGAAAAGCTAGAAGCCGGAAGCCATATCCTTATGCTCATGGTCATGGGAGATCAAGAAGCAAATCCAGATCAAGGAAGGATGTCACATGTTACCACTGCAATGAAAAAGGTCATTATATAAGAGAATGCAGGAAATTTAAGAGAGAAAAGAAGAAGGATGTGAAGGAAGATGAGACAGATACTGCTGCAATTTCTTCGAAAGGTGATATCATAGTATTGTCAGAGTTTCTAGAATGTGAAGAATTAATTTCTGAATGTGAAAAAGCATGTATGAGCCTTTCGAAAGAAGAAACTACATAGGTTGTTGATAGTGGAGCTTCCTTTCATGCTAGTCCTCGAAAGGAATTTTTCTCAACCTATAAAGGTGGTGATTTTGGTGCAGTGAGAATGGGAAATAAAGGCATCTCGAAAATAACGGGAATTGGTGATGTGATCCTGCGAACAAATGTAGGCTGCAAATTAGTTCTCAAGGACGTAAGACATGTACCTGATCTCCGCTTGAATTTAATTTCAGTAGGGAAGTTAGATGATGATGGATACATGAACTTACATGGCAATGGAAAATGGAAACTCACAAAAGGCTCCATGGTGATTGCACGAGGAAGCAAATGCTTCACACTTTACAAAATGCAAGCTCAGTTGTTCAAGGGGGAGCTAAACACCGCAGAGACTGAAAGTTCCGCAGAATTATGGCATAAACGACTTGGCCATATGAGTGAGAAAGGGCTACAAATTCTAGCTAAAAAGGAGTTGCTTCCTGGAATTAAAGGTACACATTTAGACAAATGTACTCATTGTCTAGTTGGTAAGCAACATAGAGTTTCCTTTCATAGAAATCATGATAGGAAACAAAATGTGTTGGACTTGGTTTATTCTGATGTCTGCGGTCCTATGAAAGTTAAAACATTAGGTGGTGCCTCGTATTTTGTTACTTTCATAGATGATTATTCAAGAAAAGTGTGGGCATATGCTTTAAAGACAAAAGATCACGTGTTGTCTGTGTTTAAAGTCTTTCATACGATGGTAGAAAGGGAGACTGGCAGAAAATTAAAATGCATTCGCATAGATAATGGTGGTGAGTATATTGGATCTTTTGATGAATATTGTAAGAGCCATGGTATCAGACATGAGCAATCAGTTCCAAGAACTCCACAACATAATGGCGTTGCAGAGAGAATGAATCGCACCATTGTGGAAAGAATTAGATGCATGTTGTCTCATTCCAAATTGTCAAGAAGGTTTTGGGGAGAAGCAATGAGAACAGCTTGTTATTTGATCAATTTGTCACCATCAGCTCCTTTAAATGGTGATGTTCCCGATCACGTGTGGTCCTCAAAAGATGTTTCTTATGGGCACTTGAAGACCTTTGGCTGTAGAGCTTTTGTGCATGTTCCAAAGGAAGAAAGATGGAAGCTTGAAGACAAAACCAAGCAATGTGTATTCCTTGGGTATGCTGATGAAAAATTTGGCTACCGATTGTGGGATCCTCTTAACAAGAAGGTGGTTCGCAACCAGGATGTAGTGTTCTTTGAAGATCAAACAATTAAAGACATTGAGAAGAGTGAACATGTGGAGGCACTAGAAACATATGGCGATAATCTCATTGATCTAGACCGTATTATTCCTCCTACAGTTGAAGAAGCTGGTCATGAAGCTGAGCAAGACACCGAAGAAGTTCCTGATGGTGATCAAAGAGATGATGCTGAAAACAACCAAGAAGTTCCACAAGAAAACCAACATGAGCAGCCACCGGTTATTGAACAAGCTGCACAGTTGAGGAAAAGCACCAGAACACACAAGCCTTCCACAAAATATCCATCTAATGTGTTGGCTGATTCCCTCCTCATGCTATGATAGATATAATTATTAGATGTAATCATGCTAGGCATTTAATTATGTTGGACATATGCTCATTATAGGTTGGACTTTAGAGAAAAGAAAAAGAAGAAAGAGACATGTTGTCTGAGAGAAAGGAAAGAGAAAAGCAAGCATGCGGCAGAAAAGAACAAAAGAAAGCAAGTTTCATGGCAGAAAAGAAGGTGTGCTGCCGGCACCAATCCTTCATAAGGAGCTGGAGAAAGAGAAACGAAGAAGTTCTTATCATTCTCAAATTCGGCAGAATAGAGAGAGAGAGCTAGAGACAGAGAGTTGTAAAAGGAGAGAAAGAAAATCCTGCTTTTACAATATCCTTGTGAGAGTGTATCCAAGAGTGTTTCTCTTGAGAGTTTTTCCTCTAGTGTTCTAGAGAGATTGGTGATTGTAATCCCATTTTCATAGTGGAAGTTTTTCGGAGTTTGTCCCGTGGTTTTTTCCCTTCACCTTGAAGGGTTTCCACGTTAAATTTGGTGTCTCTTTATTGCTCTTTATTTTCTATATTGCTGCGTACTCTGTTAACAATCCCAACATTAATTATATTATCTACTGACATCTGGCCATCTGGGTGTAAATTTGAGTATATTTAGGAGGAGGAGGAGGAGGAGGGAAGGAGACCAAGTAACTGGGATAATGGATAAGATTTGGGTGCTCAGTTTTGGATACATTTATTTTTTCCTTAAAATTTTTTTTGAGTATTTTTTTTAATTTTTTTTAAACATGTGCCATTTTCATCAGGATGTTAATGTGACTAAGTAATTCCACGTCATTACATAACTAACATGTCAATAGATAACTGACACATCATCAGATAATAGATTTTTCTTTAATGGAATTTTTTTAACTAAAATATGGAAATGTCTAAGAGCAAGTTCACCCGTAGTCAAGAAAAGTCAAAGTCGAGAAGTCAAGAATTCGACCAGTCAAGTTACTGTTCACTGTCACTAAACATGAGTTTGCACCCGTTTTTTTTTTCTTGACCGGGCAAGACAGTTCATTTTCACTGTTTTCTGTTTTATTTTTTACTGTTCATTAAAATACTTTTGCAGAAACCACATAGACTGAATCAGAGTATATTGCCATTGTTGAATGCTGCAAGGAAATGCTATGGTTGAAGAGATATTTTCAAGAGCTTGGTCTACACCAAAGTGAGTTTGTTATCTACTGTGATAATCAGAGTGCCATTCATCTCAGCAAGAATCCTAGTTTTCATTCGAAGTCCAAGCATATAGATATGCAGTACCATTGGATTCGAGAGAAATTTGAAACAAAGCTGCTGATGATAGAAAAGGTCCATACCAATAAGAACAAAGCTGATATGTTAACAAAGTCTCTTCCAAAAGGCAAGCATGAGACCTGCACATTCTTAGCAGGTCTGCGATCTTAAGCATGAGTCAGGAAGGGGGAGATTGTTGGCTGATTCCCTCCTCATGCTATGATAGATATAATTATTAGATGTAATCATGCTAGGCATTTAATTATGTTGGACATATGCTCATTATAGGTTGGACTTTAGAGAAAAGAAAAAGAAGAAAGAGACATGTTGTCTGAGAGAAAGGAAAGAGAAAAGCAAGCATGCGGCAGAAAAGAACAAAAGAAAGCAAGTTTCATGGCAGAAAAGAAGGTGTGCTGCCGGCACCAATCCTTCATAAGGAGCTGGAGAAAGAGAAACGAAGAAGTTCTTATCATTCTCAAATTCGGCAGAATAGAGAGAGAGAGCTAGAGACAGAGAGTTGTAAAAGGAGAGAAAGAAAATCCTGCTTTTACAATATCCTTGTGAGAGTGTATCCAAGAGTGTTTCTCTTGAGAGTTTTTCCTCTAGTGTTCTAGAGAGATTGGTGATTGTAATCCCATTTTCATAGTGGAAGTTTTTCGGAGTTTGTCCCGTGGTTTTTTCCCTTCACCTTGAAGGGTTTCCACGTTAAATTTGGTGTCTCTTTATTGCTCTTTATTTTCTATATTGCTGCGTACTCTGTTAACAATCCCAACATTAATTATATTATCTACTGACATCTGGCCATCTGGGTGTAAATTTGAGTATATTTAGGAGGAGGAGGAGGAGGAGGGAAGGAGACCAAGTAACTGGGATAATGGATAAGATTTGGGTGCTCAGTTTTGGATACATTTATTTTTTCCTTAAAATTTTTTTTGAGTATTTTTTTTAATTTTTTTTAAACATGTGCCATTTTCATCAGGATGTTAATGTGACTAAGTAATTCCACGTCATTACATAACTAACATGTCAATAGATAACTGACACATCATCAGATAACAGATTTTTCTTTAATGGAATTTTTTTAACTAAAATATGGAAATGTCTAAGAGCAAGTTCACCCGTAGTCAAGAAAAGTCAAAGTCGAGAAGTCAAGAATTCGACCAGTCAAGTTACTGTTCACTGTCACTAAACATGAGTTTGCACCCGTTTTTTTTTTCTTGACCGGGCAAGACAGTTCATTTTCACTGTTTTCTGTTTTATTTTTTACTGTTCATTAAAATACTTTTGCAGAAACCACATAGCCTTCACCACCAAACACACACTCCCCCAAAACCCTCTCCCAGACTCCCACGCACTCACTCTGTACGGTCCAATCCACACTATTCCATATCTTCAATCCAATCCCATCTCTCCTTCTATCTTCCTCCACTTCATTTCACTTCCTCTGTAAACATATTCTCTCTTTAATGGACTCGTGCAGTTTCGACAACGTCAAGGCGGAGAAAGCTAGCGCCATGCGGAGGTACAACCGTCTCCGCACCATCGCCAGGCTTTTTTGCCTCACCGAGCTCTGCGTCGCCGCCGTCTTGCTCTCCTGGACCTTCACTCGCCTCCCCTTCGCCCTCCTCATCTCCCTCGACTACCTCCACCTCTTCTCCGGTGTCGTTTCGAGCCCTCTCTTTGTCTTCCTCGTCTGCAACGCCATCATCGTCTCTCTCTTCGCCAAGTCCCCCAACGTCACCGCCTCCGCCTCGCCTCGGGACCCGAAGGACGACGTGGAGACTCAGCTTTACGATGAGTTCACAACAACTGCGGTGGAAAGATGTCGAACTTCTGTAACGACGTCCTCTCCACTGTGACAGGACAAGCAGATCATCTCTGAGGCGCTCCCCCATTCGTCCTTTCTCTTCATGCTATGCCTCTTCCGCGTCTCTCTCTGCGCGTCACCATATGACGTAAGCCACGTTCTTCATCATTCCATGCTGGCAGCCGGCCAAGCCTGGGCAAGAAAAATGTCATGGGCTTGGAATTTTTCTTGCCTAGGGTCATCAAAAGCCAAAACATGGCTGGACAATATTAGGCCGGTGGAGTTGCAAAAACAGTCTTGCCCGGTCACCACATCAACATTCCATGCTTTTGCCCAGTCAAATACATACCGCTAGACTTGCTCTAACGGAGCTAAACGATAAAAATTGAAATTTAAGAATGAAATTGAAAATGTCTCTTTGGTTCGGGAGGGAGGGTTGGTAAATTATAATTAATCCCTAAAAACATGACTGAAGTTAGAAAGGAGTCAAAGGACCAAGTCTCGCAAATAATGTAATCAGCGAACTTACCTAATGAGATTTTTAGGGAAGTGTTGTTTGACCAGGATTCGATGCAAGTGATGTTGACAGGACCCGCCCCGGTTTTCACCCTGAAATCCTAAGAGGCCCTGCGGGGCTCACTTTAGAAGAAATTCTACCAAAAACTTGACATAACTTCCCCTAAAAATGAACAACCCAAAACCTGTAGAAAAACATCCACACCTCTAAAACATCCATCCTTATTCTCCTGGAGCCACCCTGCTT
>BDJD01008131.1:46476-59027 GCA_002564525.1 Rosa multiflora | reverse complement strand
AAAAAAAAAAAAAAGGGAGCTACCCAATCAAATACCAATATGAGGCCCAAGCCCCAAGCTCAATACGGATGGGCCTAATAGGATCCGAATAAGGGACTGCCTCCTAAATCTCCTTCCTTCTTGCTTCTTAATGAACACTTGCGTTGTCCTGTCTTCCATGAAATATTTTCAATTGAGTATCGAATATGTTTTATCATGTATATCTCTACTAATTTATCCTTGGACATCGTAATAGACAACAACATAATAAATTTTAATGATAGAAATGTTAATCTTTTGATTCTTTTCTAATTATCTTTGATAATGTGTTTTACAAATGTTTCAACCATTCAATAGATTTCTTCCAATAATTTTCAATTTGACTGAAAATTTGTATGAATGATTTACTCAAGTTTTAGTGATATATCGTTAATATATCAATACACGTACCGTAATATTCTTGGGCTCTATTTTTCTGAAACCACGTTGCTTAATGTCTCTAAGATTCCAACCAAATATGAGGGCCCAATTCAAACATCAACCGGAAGACCACAACCGTCGTCCTTTCATCTCCTTCTCTCTAGCTCTCGGCGTCTCGCAGAGTCTCGCCTCCTTATAGAGAAAAGGTTTGAACTTTCTATCGTGCTTCTGAGAAAGCCGAGGACTGAAAAACGAAACCGGAAATTTGTATGTTATCCCACTTTTCTTCTGTTTCAATGGTAACCATGGATGATTTCAACTCTGACTAGATTGCTGTTTGCACTTGTGCCTCTTTTTCAGTTGTTGAGAATTAATCCAAAGCTTTCTGATCAAATGTAAAATGCATTCTTTTGTTTCTTGTTGTCCGTAATGTGCATTTGAATGAGGTGAAAGTCCAATCCTTTGGATTCTTGCAGAAGCATTGTATATATAAATTGCATGATTTTTACAATTATAACATCTTCGCTGTTGAAAAGATGATATGTTTTACGAGGATTAACTTTTCTGGGCAGGCTCAAAATGATGATATTCAAATTGTATGAAATTTACAAGGGGGACTGTTCTCGCTGGAGGGCTCTGACTTTTGTGTTTGCTTCCTTCGGACTTGGCTTCTCTGCTATAATATGACATGCTATAATTTGCTTGGATTTTATCACAGCTGTCAGATATAGTTTTAAGGGCCAGATGATGCCACATCAAGAAGCATTAAGAAGTTACTTTTAAGTTCATCCCTTGCAGTTTTTTTTTCTAGCAAATTATAGTTCTAGCAGAGAAACCAAATCCGCTCAAACGGCTACTGCTTGATATCAATCTGTAAGTCCTTTCTCTGTCTGTAGAATGATAACTATATTAAGTCGATTGCTCCATATGAATACCTGTTCATGATGATAGTCTAAGTCCTTTAATTAGGATGTTATTCCAAGTTAAGTACAGGGGCGGATCTAAATGGTGGGCTATATGGGCTCAAGCCTAGATAGTTTTTTGGGCAAAAAACGACCAAATATATATATATACTAGAACAAAACACACCCGATGGGTGTGAATAATTATTTAATTTCCTCCACACATGCTCTGCATGTGCAAGTGTTTTTTTTAGTTTTTTTCAGAAAGAAAAACAGATAATAGATTAAAACTGTTATTGTAGGGAGAAGTTAGTGGGAGAAAAAAGTGGGTTGTGAGATTTTTTTGTTTATTTTTTTAATAAAAATATAATTTGTAATTGTCATAATTGCCCTTGTGATTTAATTAATTCTCAAAGTTTTTTAATATTTCAGGGTCATTTCTGTCAAATTTTTTAGTTTTGGCTAACAAAGCCTCTTCTCTTAATAATAGTATAGATATATATATATAGGAATTTTCTCAGGTGCCGACGTCCGTACCGAATTTTCGGTACGGATTTCCTGTTTTCCACCACTTTCCGGCCACATTTTTACATCTTAACCGTTCAGTTTTTAGATCCTAGTGTATAGATCACCTCTACAAAATTTCAGCCAATTTGGTGATCGTTAAGGCATCCAAAACTGCATTTTACACGAACGGACCGAATCTGTCGAACCGGAACCGTTCGTATTTATAATGGTAAATTGCAGTTTTGGATGCCTTCATATATATATATATCTACCTAATTTCAGCCCATACCCAAAGAAAAAAAAAAAAAAAAAGGGAGATCCGCGTTCTTCCCCAGCCACAGCTTCGAGACGTCGACTGCTTCGAGTTCTCTCCTCTCTTCGCCTCCTCAGTCATCGCCTATTTTTCACTCATCGGAAATATCAGACCCTCCGCGGCCAGCGGCTCCGCCTTTTCTTCTCCAATCTCCACCTCTCCCTTCCATTGCCCGATCTAATTCCCAACTGCCCAAGGTTTCTCTCACTCTCCTAGTCTCCTTTACGCCAATTTCTTATCTGTTTCGATTTTCTTAATGTGGGTTCAGTGGGTTGCTCCACTTTTTTATTAATCATTTGCATCTCTATGCTATCTCACTGATTTAAGAACCAAATTTAACCTCAAAGCCACTTGACCACTTATGTTTTGATTCTGGGTATATTCCATTTCACTTGCAGATTTGCAGAGATTCTTGGCTTCTTGCAGAGTTGCAGACTGGAGTGACAGAGTGATTGGCTGATTGCCTGTGTTTCTGGAAAAGTTCTGGCCCTCCATGAATTGTGAGTTGAGATTTTGAGTTTTGGGTATAAGTTGATGATTGGGATTGTTGGATTTGTTTAGGGGATATCGGTTTTGGCGTTTTGGGTTTGTTTCACTCGACTATCTCTTTTAAATTTGTCTTGCTTGTGTATGGTGTTTGTATAGATAATATGAGGCTGAACTGTAGAAAGAAGCCTAAAAAAAAAAAAAAAAATTAGTGTGTACTTCTAATTAGCCTAGACAACTCTCAGATCCTGAATCTGCCACTGGTTAAGTAAAACAACTTTCCTAGAATCAATACTGCTCTACCTGGTTGGTAAGTTGCATAAAGCACAATAGCAGGAAAAGAACAAGTAAGACCACACTTAACTTACTTATCACATTTATAGTGTTAAAATACACTTTTATTTTGTGCACTTACATTCATATGATCATATGATTCATATCAAAATGAAACAACCATTATTACCTACTAGAGAATGAATAACAGAAATATCACAAGCGACACCAATATATCAACTATCGTCCACCATCATGTGGCATTAACTGTTCGATTTGCATGCTGTCATATGCAGTGGTCGTACCACTGGTTAGACCACTAGAACTGCAATCACCTTCTCCATTACCCACAACGTAAGCGTCTGAATTAACTGACCCAAGCAAGTATTCAGTCTCTTCTTCACAAAAATTAGCATTAAATACCCACGGATGTTTTGCCGTGACACTCATTTCCTCTAACTCTTTCGCAACTTCTTTCATGGTAGGCCTTTCCTCCCCGTTTACCCTCAAGCATCGCTTTGCGAGATTGGCCACTTTCTTTACCGTCTCAATGTTTCCCTCATTCACTATGCCATCATCAAGTATTTGATTCAGCCAACCTTCTTCCATGGAAGCAAGAAAGATGCTTGCTAAGCATCTATCTTTAGAAACCGGCATTTTGCTTGATAGTAGCTCCACTAGGACAACTCCAAAGCTGTAAACATCACTCTTTTCTGTTAGTTGGTTTGATTGCAGATATTCAGGGTCCAGGTATCCAAATGTCCCAAGCACTAGAGTTTGTATATCAGTTTGACCTGAAGGAACCAATCGGGAAGCTCCAAAATCTGACACTTTTGCTGTATAATCATCATCTAACAGAATATTTGCTGTTTTCACATCTCGATGTATTATTGGTGTGGAAATTGAGGAGTGTAAGTGGGACAGTGCTTCCGCGCTTTGAGTTGCTATCTTCATTCGTAATTCAAATGGGAGTGATGATCCTTTTTTATGAATGTGCTCATTAAGAGTGCCATGGGTAATGAATTCGTATACTAGTAAAGGTACTTCCGTTTCTAAACAACAACCCAATAGCTTTACCACATTTTTGTGGTTGATTTGAGAAAGAACAATCACCTCGTTAACAAATTGATCACTCTGGGTCAAGGTACCACCTTTCGACTTCTTTATGGCAACCATTGTGTCGTCCGGTAGTATTCCTTTGTAAACTGTTCCATAACCTCCTTCTCCAAGGACTCTACTCTCATGGTAGTTGTTTGTTGCTTTCTCAAGTTCTTCAGCAGGAAAGATTTTTGTTGTCCTCATCGAGCTTCCATGACTAGCGAGTTGTTGCAGTAACAATAAGCCACCATTCTCTTTGAAGTGCTTTTCTTTGAGTTTAATGAGCTCTCTTTTCTTCATTCCCCAACATGTCCACGAAATTCCAAGGAATAAAACCAAGAAGCCAACAGTTACACCTGCAAATAATTGAAAATTCATGATCAATTTTGCTTTTGCATATTCTATATGATACTGTTTACAGGTATAGGATGGTTGCTTCTTTTCTGTCCTTTTATGTTTGCCTTGGATTCTAGTTGGGATTCCCCTTAGCTCATTATTGCACTTTCCTTTTATTCTAGCTAGTTGCAATACCTTCTTTAGGGAAAAAAAAAAAAAAAAAAGGCTTCTATTTCTGCAATATGGTTTCAAAAACTGACAGAGCATCTTCTCTGTTCTCTCTCGTTTAACAAACACAATAGAGAAAACGTCTTCCTTTATATGTGGAAATGACTTGCGCATTCTCTTTTTATTACTTCTCTTTGAAGAAAAAGTATGAGAATACTAGGTTAATTAGAATTTGGAACGAAAATAGTTGAAGCTATATAAATTTGAGTCCGTCATTACTGTTCAATAAAAGTTTAGGCTATACATGATCATGGGATGCACATGCATGTTAATATCTAATTATACATACCCAATGAAACCATAAGCAGGAGAACGATCTTTGAGTGTCTTTCGGAATCGTCTTTGATGCAAATCTTGTCATTCATGCCGTCGTTTTTGTATCCTTTGTAACATGAACAAGAGTGATTTCCTGGAGTATTTAAGCACTGTCCATTCTGGCAGGGGTTGAAAGCCCTGCTGCACTCATCAATATCTGAAAGGGAAATTAGGAAAGGAAAAGCCTATCAGAGATCAATAAATTTGGTAAAATTGCAAATCCACTGGTGAGCTATAATTAATTTCTGTTGATAAATAATATAATATAGCTGAAGTAAATCAAAGATAATCATACCTTGGCAACCATCTGGGTGGTACGGGTTTCCTTCATAACCAGGCAAGCACTGGCACAAGTAACCTACAGACCCATCAATATGACGGTTTATGCAATTCCTATTAGCCATGCATGCCGGAAAGAGAGTTGGTTAAATTGGCAATCAAAGGATTGGAGCCATGCCAACGAAAGAAGCAACATGACAGCATGATCCAGTTAATGGGAGAGCTTATCACAGAGGTAGGAAGCTTTGAACATCTCCTCAGAGAGACTGATGCTAGGAAAAATGAGTCTAAAGGGACATGCATGCCAGGAAAACATCGTATAGTGGCTGCGTTACATCACCAGCGGACTTCCTATGATCCTTACTATCATCATCAAGGGGAAGAAGTTTGCCAGGAAGAAGATGATGAAGAGGAGAATAATGTCTCCGCATTTGAACTGATAGGGAGGAAGAGCTCAACCCTCAAGCAGTTGAAAATATCTAAGGAACCTGTCAAACTCAAGTCTATAGCCTTCACCAAACCTGAGTTCGCGACGTATACATATGATGTCAATAAGGCACATGAGATTTTAGATGAGATGATCGCCGCGAAGATGGTGAAGACAGACTTCAGACCTTTTCCTCGACCAGATCAGCTGAAAGGAAAGATGTACTACAAATTCCACAATCTGTGGAACCATAATACGGCTGACTGTGTGAAGCTAAAGGACCAAATTCAGGTATGGCTCAATAATGATAGTTTGCAGGTGGAAGCTCCGACTACCGCAGCAGCACTAGTAGACCTGATGGACACTGAGATCAATATGGTTGATGTGAACTGGACCAAGAAGAACCAGAGAAAGCCAACCTTAGATCTGACTACAAGGGGGAGAGAGGAGAGGACAGAAGGGATGAGTCCCCTACAAAGGAGAGAGCTACACCAGTCAGCGAAGCCTCACCAGTAGTCATTTGCTCACGATGCAAGGAAGAATGTGGCATCCAAGTGTCACATGAAGAAGTTGAGCAGACATTTCATTTTGGCTCTTCCCACCAATCAAGTGGGCCTCACCGTTGAGAAACTATCAACCGTCCAGCCCAAGAACAAGAGACAAGATAGAGTCACAGTCATTCCCAAGGGATTCCAAGAAACTGAAAGCGGATTCAGCAGAACAAAAACAAGATGGAAGGGCTCGGAATGAGCACAAAGATATCCTGACCAAGCCTTACATTCCACCTTGTTCAACGCCCTCCATCAAGGAAGGCAAATGGTATACCAGACAGAAAGGGAAAGCAGTGGAGATTAGCCCTTCTAAGAAAAGGAAGCTGCAACGAAGGTTCGGAGAGGCCAAGCGAACACTATAACCTCTGGATCAGGGCCTGATTAAGCCTTAACAATTGGTCAAATCACCTCAGCAATATCAGAAGGAGATGAAGGCGCTAGCCGCTAAGCCATTGGTGGCTCCCCACAATTTTCAGCAGCATGCGTGCTCAGAGTCAGGAGCCTCTAAGCCTAGTGTTTTCTGCAGGATCACAAATAAAGAACACCTCCACCAGCTAGGAAGGAAAGCTCGCCCATTAGGCGGCCCTATATCAGGCGCAGGTTGTTTCGCGAGGAGTCAGAGACCACATCCTCAATTTTTTAGAGACTGGGGGGCAAGGACAACACTACAGATGCCTTACAATGGAGACCTAAAAAGGTTCAAAGTCTGGTAGTCACGCCCCCAAAGGAGAACCCAACGGAGGAACATAGGTCGGATTCACCAAAGCAGATTGCCGTGATTGAGGAGCACAAGCAGTGCCAGGTAAAAGGCCTCATAGAGGAGTCGCTAGTAGCTTCGTTGGTTAAACAATTCAACATTGACATACCAGTTGATGAGCCCAAGCTCAACCTGGACAAGGAGATGGACGAGAGAGAAGTGGTAGACACCTCTTGCAACATGGTTTACATACTTCCCGCAAGGTATGCACTACCAGTTGCCTCGCAGGAGTGTGTGGAAGCTAAAAGAGGCAGTGAACAGCCTTTGCAGATTACCTCAGCAGCTGCGACACCTGTGGAAGAGGTTGTGTTCTCAGAAACAGAGGATGCCAGTAGCAGAGAGTCCTTCATGAGCTTTATAAAGCCAATACCTGCTATGGTTCAACACATGAGACCTCTATATATCACAGCGGAAATTGGCGGTATTAAAGTCAGCAAGATCATGGTCGACATTGGAGCGGCAGTTAATGTTATTACTACAAGGACTATGCACTTGCTTGGAATTAAGAAAGAGAGGATTCATTCTACATCCCTCACTCTTAAGAATTTCGTGGGGACTGTAACAAATACATTGGGCCTATTATTCCTGCGTATTAAGGTCGGCCCCCGCAAAGGGGGTGTATGCTTTCTTTGTGACAGACTGCTACGCGGCATATAGCTTCATTCTAGGCAGAGACTGGATCCATCGAAGTTATTGTGTTCCATCAACTCTTCATCAGGAATTGATTATGTGGAACAGGGCTATGAACAAGGCTGAAGTGGTTAAAGCTGATCCTCGCCTGTTCTCTGTCTCTGTGAATTATGTAGATGCCAGGTACTACTTGGAGCCAATCACTCCATTATAGGTCAGTGGCATCAATGACAAAGGCCGCCCCACAGGGGTGACGGCCTCTAAATTGCCACAGTGGGGGCTTACACTCGCGAAAGAAGACCTGGAAAGGCCTGGCCACGCTGTGCCCAAACCTTTAAATAATTAATGGATTACGACCTTTCAGAGGAAGGGATAGAGGCCTTCCACTCTTTGTACGGAAGATTATCCTCGTATCTGGTGGAAAAATAGGCCTATGATCGTGTCGCGACCTTGGAAATAGTTAACGAGCTCTGACCATGAGGAGGAAGAGGAAGACATTCAACTCGCCCCAGCAGCATTGGATGACACACCTCCTAAGGTCAGGGATCCTACTGAGAAGGTCAATCTTGGAACAAATGACGAGCCCATGGAAGTGGCTATCAGTGCGTATTTAGAGCCTAGCGAGAAGTAGAGGCTCATTGACTTATTGCTAGAATTCAAGGACTGCTTCGAGGAAAAATACTAAGACATGCCAGGCCTGTCACTAGACTTGGTATGCCATCAGCTGCCAACACTCCCTGACAAGAGGCTTGTGAAGCAAGAACCGCGAAGAATGAATTCGGAGACTTAGGTTCTAGTTAAAGAATGTACATACCGCCTATATTACATACCGTCAAGCATAATCAACGACCTCATAGGTAGGCCCCACAACATGGCCAGCCCCGCCTATAGCAAGCATCCGATAGGCGACACCCGAGCTACATTGCCATGGTGGAGGTTGGCCGGTATCTAGTCGGGAGGCCACCCTCCCACGCTCTCCAAGAGGCTTCAAGGGAAGCAAATATATGTATTATGTCCCACATCGGAAATGTAAACTAGAATGTGACTTCCTTTAGCTATAAAAGGAAATCCTCCCCTTCTTGGAAGGGATGGATCCATGATCCTATACTTGTATCACTACAAAGGTCACTTGGCCTCACTCATAGTAGAAATATCTAAGTGGACGTAGCCTTGACTCTAGAGCAAGGTGAACCACTATACATGCTTGTGTCCCTCTCTCCCCATCATGCTTCTTAGTTATCGTATTCTTCAGTAGAAACATTGGCGCTAGAAGAGGCTATGTTTGGATATGAACCTCCGACCTTAAAGACAAGCCATCCGGGTACACGCAGGACACCCCCTCACCTTCCTCACCCAAGCCTCCGAGGAGCCATCCGGGTACCATGAGCCATCTGGGTACCATGAGCAGTCCGAGTACATGAGTACATGCGGGTACTTGAGTTAGCGGGTACCTCCACCCCTAAGCCTCTGGGACTTTCACAAGTCAGCGGGTACCTCCACCCCTAAGCCTCCTGGACTTTCACAAGTCAGCGGGTACCTCCACCCCTAAGTCTCTGGTACTTTCACAAGCCAGTGGGTACGTGCACACCCCGCACCCTCAACTCATTGGCCAAATATCATTTTGGCACAAACAAACTCAAACCCTCCCGGGACCATATTCTTCTTGGTGACTACCATCGGGCCAAGTCTCCGGTACCACTCATGGTCACGCTGCCACACCACTACCCATCAAGGAGTTAAGGTCCAGTTGACAACGAGTTCCCACTTAGCTTGGCCAACAACACATCGGTGATATGCACCATTTCATCACCGGTACTCGGAAAGTTAATTTGAAACTGTAAACTCAACCCGGAGATCACAAGCCACCAGCAATCCTCGGTGCTCCCACTCCTGGAAGCAAAGCAACCTTGCTTAATCTCAAATCTCGCAGTCACCAGTACCTCATCATTCCCATCGATCATCTGATTCTCTAAACAAGCTTCTACGACCCTCGACCCGCCCGAGACTCCGTACGTGAAGTTTCAAGTACATCCCGGTCAAAGAGCTACACAGCTACGCCTATCTTCATATGCGACTTTGGGATCCATCTGTCCGGGATTTCAGGTACCTGCATATCCTTCCGGGACATCCATGGCTCTTCTGGGAGTCAAAAAAAAAAAAAAAGGGGGTGATGGATCTACTCTGGACACCCAGCCCAGCCCGGTGACTCACCCTCAGCGTGACAACTTCTATCGAAGGGTCCCGTTCGGGACAAGCCAGTTCTTCACCTTCTGAACTGATCTGAACTGGTATGAATGCATCCATGCACGAGCAGTTTCGAATACGACCCTAGTCAAGGAGCCATATTTCCTGCACTTTGGAGTACTTGCACACTTCGGGGACCTCTTTAACTTCTTCCCCACCTGGATCATTACCGACCGGGACCTCTTTGGTTAGTCAAACTCCATCAAGAACTTAGCTTTGTTTTCTTCTACAACATTAGCTACCTCCTCCGAGGGGCAACACACAGCAACCCGCTCACTTTCGACAACGCGGATCCTTTCTTGATTCCCGGTCGACATCGTTTGTTCCTGGGTTCATTGGCAACCGGGAAGCTGGTTTGGACCAGAGTCACCGGAAACGCTGCACCTGCCGGCGACCCGCCTTTCCGAATGTACGAACCCAATCGCCAGTCGTTCTCGATCCGAATTCCCAAATCTGAAGTGCCTACTATTCTTTTCAATCATTCACCTCTCTTGGCTCCCTTACCATTAGTGAGTCAGTGAGTGCCCAAAGATAGCATCTATTATTGGAGAACAAGAGGATGTGAGTCACTCACACAAGCTTCGCATCTATGGAGAGTGTTATTCACAAAGAAATACCAAATAGGTAAAGGACGACACTGACTCAAAATAGCCCACAAAGAAATCACATCCGCTGGCCAGAAGAGGGAGGATGGCGAGGATTTCTTAGCACTTTCTTAGAGGATAATGACTTGATTATGCTGTGAACATCCCAACCTGATCCAAGATTATCTAAAATAAAAACCTTATCCAAGATTATCTAAAATAAAAATAAAAAATAAAAGCAGCTTTCTTTATTATTTATTTTCTATTATTTGTTAGTTTACTTTATTATCCTCTATAAGTAATGTGGTTTTCATAGTATACTAATAAGGGGTGTTTAGGTAAAATAAAAGTCCTTTAGGATTATGATTCTATTTATTATTTTTCCATAATTTTATTTATTATATATAATTTATTTTAATTAAAATTAGCTAATATATCTTAACGTACCGCGTACCCTATAGACTAGCGTACTACGTACCCGTACCGCGTATCCGTACCGGCCGCAACGTTCCGCGTTTCATGTGACATTGGTTTGGACACCAACCCGGTGAGCATAGGCCACCGGGGATCACCCAAGCAGGTTTTTGGCAACAACCATCCGGGGTTCTATGGATCTACCTAACCCGGAATCTTCCTTGTCTGGTACTCTACTTGCAGCGCTGCCAGAATTCCAGAGCTCTCGGCAGTATACTTCGATGAGCAAGAAAAGCTAAGTCTTCACACTTACCATTTCTCAAATTGATCAGTAATCATATATGTGCATGATGCTGCTCTTTGTGCAATTACTGCCTACTCTATATGCATCGATCTGCTTTCAGAAAACGGGTACCGGTGTTCAAATATAGCAACCATGTACATCTTCTTTCATGAGAATCAAATGTCCACCTTTCATAAACTTTTCTTTTTCCTAAACTAAACCACCATGTGGTGCACATGCACAGGCTTAAAGGCTATAAAATGGATGCCCCGCCCAAATTATATGTTTTGACAGACATGCATGTGGTTCTTTTCACTCGGAACAAGTTCGTGTCAAGCATGATATTATAATATCAAATCCAAATATTGCATACTTGCATAAAGTTATGATTCGTGGCTTTATATTTGAGGCATGATTATGATCTAGAGGTACACTTGTCAAGCATGCATGGCTCTCTTAATTCACATACTACATTCAACATCACACGGGTGCATCACAATATAATTAGCTACTTATACCATGACTTTGTCAATTGTCATTTTGATCCCCATCTTTTAAATAACCCACTTGTCACATTTGCTGCATGCAAAGACAAACTTTGCAGCATGGCTCTTTAGTTTTACCGCATTTTACATTATTGTTCTTTACATACCTGCACTTTCTTTATCTCTATCTACTTTTTTAGTATTTACTTCATGCCGTTTACTTTATGCTATTTACTTTTTTGTAAAAATCAAGAAAATTATAAAAATTTATTGTTACTTGCACTTTCACATTCAATCACCTAATTACATAGCATGAAGACTCAGGTTAGTAACGCCAATTCGTGTAAAGTCCCTACATCCATAGCAGAGAGTACCTGAGGACGAGATCGATTCTTCCTCGGCCCATAATAAACTGTTTAGAAGTCATAACATCGCAAACTTTAAAAACTTATAACACAACCTTGTTTTGTTTCCCGACCGCGAGTCGGCAATAGAAACAGTGACAAAGTATTTTACTTAACTTGTGTACATACATGTACATTTGCAAGCATAATTAGCTATAATGGGCCATGCTCGCTGTACCGCCAAAGGTACTAATTCCAACCAAAGGAATGACATGCGGACACACCGCCAGGCGGGCTACAGCCTCGGCGTCGGACCGCCTCCAGATCACCACCGACGCGCCGCCACGCGCCGCGCCAAGTTAGCATCAGAAGCTTCTGAAACTAAGAACTGAAGCATATCAGTCCCACATCGAAAACAAAGACAAGATCAGTCTCTTCCTCACCTATAAAAGGTTCTCTCCTCTCTCCTCATTAATTACGCATTCAATACTTACCTACTGTTACTTTGTCAACATAAATACATTGACTAACTTAGGCATCGGAGAGTTGAAGACCGCCCAGCGCGGTCTCCCTCTGACGCCCGTTGTATTTTACTTGACAGGTAACGGGAACCGCAACATTAATACAAGTATCGATCCGCCCACCGGATCAGCGTTAACTAAGGTTTGGCTACCGCTAGACCTTTAGACATTAACA